>JAVTVY010014340.1:0-60974 GCA_036873755.1 Hanleya hanleyi
TAACGCTACACACTACCGCTATTTATTAATTTTTATTGATTTTAAACCCATAAAAATCGTGTACGGGAGTCTGAAACACCAGATACATTAGAAATAAATTAATTTTCCTGACTAAAAAAACGTGTAGACTCTGGGTGACAATCGTCTAATAGTTCCATGAAAATTGTGACGGGTTTTATCGAAAAAATAATAAGAAATTTAATGCTTGGGACAAGGGATACACAGCACAGTGGGATTCTTGCACTGACTGATACCGGTGAGTGGGTGGGTTCAAAATGGTGGTCTGTGGATGACCGTCATTTTGTACTCCCAATCACTATACAGTGGGTCAGCCTGTCTTGCACTCACTGACGCCGGTGAGTGGGTGGGTTCAAAATGGAGGCCTGTGGATCACGGCTATTAATTTTTATTGATTTTAAACCCATAAAAATCGTGTACGGGAGTCTGAAACACCAGATACATTGGAAAATAAATTAATTTTCCTGACTAAAAAAACGTGTAGACTCTGGGTGACAGTCGTCTAATAGTTCCATGAAAATTGTGACGAGTTTTATCGAAAAAAATAATAAGAAATTTAATGCTTGGGACAAGGGATACACAGCACAGTGGGATTCTTGCACTGACTGACACCGGTGAGTGGGGTGGGTTCAAAATGGTGGTCTGTGGATGACCGTCATTTTGTACTCCCAATCACTATACAGTGGATCAGCCTGTCTTGCACTCACTGACGCCGGTGAGTGGGGTGGGTTCAAAATGAAGGCCTGTGGATCACGGCCATTTTGTACTCACCTCCATCCCTTCCCACTAGACTATAAATAGCGTATAATTTTCACATTTATTCACCAATACACAATCATGAGTTTTAGAAGACGACGTGCCCCCCTGTTTACACATCATCCGACTCGAGATCCGAGAATTGCCGATACAGAAGAACACAGAGAGATCGTTGGCCATGAACAAGATGGAGGGGGCTTGACGATCATCTCCAGTTTTCAGCGCGTGATTGAAGACGAAGCCACGTTAATCAGGAGTACCGAAGAACTCGCACAACAACTCCGGGAAGATGTGAGAACAGAAGAAAGTAGACGGATGCGAAGGCTGAGTGAACAACAGGACCAAGAAATACACAGAATGGAAGAAAACGACAGTGATGTGACGGAGGGTGGGGGACAAGACGGCGACGAGCTGCCCTGGCTAAATACTAATACACCCCCAACAACAACCACGATGACGCCGCCTGTATACACTGAAAGTATAAGGACTGAAGACCATACAGCCGGACTCCCCACCATTGCCGAAACTCCCACAATTTCAGCTGAAGAAACACCACAAACCTGTCGCCATGAAGTAGAGATAATCCGACTCAATGAACAGATTATCGCCATGCGGGGAGGAATGGTTGGGATGGAAACAACGATGAACGGGATGGAGGCGCAAATTACCATACTGAAGAAAGAACGCCGTGTCGAAGAGAAAAAAACACGATGCAGCATCTGTACGGACGAGGAAAGTTGGTACGCCGTGTTACCCTGTGGACATCTTTGCCTATGTAAGAATTGCTGGGTAACCCTGACGTGTGAAGGGGCGATGTGTCGCTGCATTGATGCCGGAGAGTCCCATCTGAAAATAAAATGCCCCCTATGCAGGAAACATGTAGGAGGAGTGAAGCGGATATACCGTGCCTAGTGTCGTATTACACTATCAAAGGCCCTTTTCAGGGCCAACCCATCTTTCCGAAAGGGAAACTTCTTTCCTAAGCACACCCCAAATAACACCAGATTCCCATCATCCTTTTCCCCCAAAAAAAATCAAAGAAAAATTTTTTTTACTATTTTTTTCAAATTATTGAAAAAAAGGGGAAAAAAGGGGAAAGGGGAGGAGGGGGAGGAGGGTGAGGGACGGTTTGTGATTAACCAAAAAATTTTTTTAATAATAAAAAAGGAAAAAAAGATTCATGGTCCCAAAAAAAATCTTTTTCATTTTCTATGTTTTTTTAACAATTAAAAATTGAAATTAGTGAAAGGGGAAAGGGAGGAGGGGGAGGAGGGTGAGGGACGGTTTGTGAATAACCAAAAAAAATTTTTAATAATAAAAAAGGAAAAAAAGATTCATGGTGCCAAAAAAAATCTTTTTCATTTTCTATGTTTTTTTAACAATTAAAAATTGAAATTAGTGAAAAAAGGGTGTAAATTATCACCCTATCCAGGTATGGAATAGCCAAAAAATTTTTATTTTAAAAATGGACCAATAAGGTCGAGTGAGGTATCAAATTGAAGCTTATGTGAAGGGGCATCTGATGGACTGGGTGTGGGGTTGAATTAGGGTGATTCTGCGCATGCGCGAAGGCCGAAGGGTATGAAAATAGCCTTTTTGGAACTAGGAGAGCCCCTAGTGACCCGATGGAGCCGAGTGAGGTATCAATGTGAAGGTGAGATGAAGGGACATCTGATGGACTGGTGTGGGTTGAACTATCAGCATTCTGCGCATGCGCAAGAATGAAAATAGACGTTTTGGAGCTATTTGACTATTAAAAAAGGAAAAAAAGAATGAACACAAAGCATTTTTTTAATTTTCTACTATATTTTTATTAACACACAATGAACGTATTCACAATTGAATTTAATACAATTATATCTGAGTATTGACATTTTTTTAATACAATTAACAGTGAAAAAAACTCTGAAATTTTAAATACAATTTATACGCTCTCCAGATCAATAAATGGGTAGGGTCAATGTTTTTCCTTGTTCTCCTCAATAGTTCGTCAACAAGACTTGTTTGAATTCATCATCATCTTTCCGTCCTTGGTGCACATAGATGTACGTCACAATCTCTTCACGTGGGATTTTGGAAGGACAAGCCGCTACCACTGCCGTGGCAATTTGCGCCTCGGTCACAGCCTGTAGTGCTTCAGTGAGGGTCGCGTATGAGGCTACCAGAGTGTTCATGTGAGGTCTGATGAGCTGCAGGACTGTCTCGATGTACTTCTTATATATATAGTGCGACACCTGGTAGGCCAGAGTTTGACGAATTGTACTGGCTAGACTCTGCAACTCCCGCCAGGCCGCTAATTTCAATGTCACCCCTTGAGGACAAGCCACCAGCTCTTGTGTATCTAACCGCTTTCGCCATTTTCGAATATGGACGAGGAGCTGGTCATTGAAATAAGCACAGCTCACATAGAGGTCGTCACCCACAAAAAATTTCGCTTCGTCATTCCCCTGGTCGCGTATAACCGCATCGATGGCGTAATCCAGGGTCTCCAGTTTTTGCCAGGTGTCCAAATTCATGGCAATATGCTTACCAGGTCTGTCGTTAAAGCCCACTGCATTAAAATGCACTTCTTCGTCTTTGACACTGACCATCAAATAGGGAGAGAGCTCCCAAATGTCCTTGTGGGCTGCCTGGTGAGCCGCGTCGATCAGATTGTTGATCTCCTGGACAGTCAGAGGAAGTTCTTGTTTCACAGGCACTTGCTGGGGTACTACTGGCTCAGGTATTACTAACGGGGTTAGACGGGGGCGTTTGGGACGTCCAGCACGTTTAGCACTCTCTGAGCTAGTACGTTTGTTGCTAGCTGTACGCTCTTCGTTCACCACTAACATATCCTCATCGGGTAGAACGTCGTCGTCGGCTTCCAATAGATCTGCTAGTTCGCCATTTCCCGTGATCTTCAACGCCGACACGAAGGCTAGACATCCATAGTAGGTAAATTGCGATACATCATCGATGAGAGCTTTGTTTCGTGCTGAAAAAGTTTTCTCCGCCATGATTTCCTCGACACGACACGCTCTTCCAGGAGTATGTTTTCCTCCGACATAAGGAAATCACATGTCACCCACATGCTCCATCTCATCAATCAGACGAACACGGTACTTGGCAAGCCTCGCTAAAAATAATGATGATGATGATGACGCCATGACTTCGGGCTGGTGATAAACTATTACGGAGTAATAGTCTAGTGAATTGGCACTGGTAAAATCGAAAAAAGTATGTCTCATACAACAGGATAGGCAAGTAGGCGAAATGGTTGGATGACTGACTAGAGGTGAAACAAACAGGCAGGCAGGCAGGCAGGCAGACAGGTAAGTCACAGTGCTACGCAAAAGTAGTCCAATGAATACACCCTTTCCCTAAAAATCAACTGCTTTTATACAGGTTCCCAGTGAGTGGGTGGGTTCAAAATGGTGGCCCCTTATTTCTCTCCCGACCGCTTAAAGTCCGCCATTTTAAACCCACCCCACTCACATCCCAGATCAATCAGTGCACGGGGTGAGTGGGTGGGTTCAAAATGGCGGACTTTCAGCGGTCGGAGAGAAAATAGTGGGCCGCCATTTTGAACCCACCCACTCACATCTCACTCACTGACCCCGGTGAGTGGGTGGGTTCAAAATGGCGGACCCTTATTTTACACACACAACACCCTAAGCCGCCATTTTAAACCCACCCACTCACATCCCAGGTCAATCAGTGCACGAGGTGAGTGGGTGGGTTCAAAATGGCGGACTTTCAACGTCGCAGAGAAAATAAGCGGCCGCCATTTTGAACCCACCCACTCACATCTCAACTCACGCATGCGCACAGACACACTTCTGACGTCACACCCAGTTCTGCGCATGCGCAGTGAGGCGCTACTGCGCTGATTTACTCCTTGTATACTACTAAGGGGTGTCTGTGAGTTTCGAAGTGTTTAAGGTGAAATGCAAAGGTTCGGTCTAAATCACTTGATATTTACAGTAAGATTGGAGAAATAATGTGTATATTAATTTCATTTCAGTTTTAAAACATTTGCTTAAGCCTAATAAAGTTAAAAACAAAAAAATGTAACGCTGTATTATTTACGAAATTTCGATCCGTACATGATTACCTCCCCCTGGGGGCGCTGCGATACGTGACGTAGCAGTGGGACCAGCACAGTCTGCACAACATGATGTAGCTGCATTGCATTGTAGGGAAATAGCTCACATAGATTAGCTAGGCTATTGCTTGTGTCATTCACGTTCACTGAAACGCACTAACAGGTTGGTCATCATTCACTACGGGGGATAAAAGAAAAAGGCGGAATTTTCCAATCTGTATTTCCGATTCTCTCGGTATGACTGTCGCCCTGCAGTGTCGCTGATCCTATCGTTGTCTGCTGGTTCTTTGTTCACAATAGGTTCGTGATGATAATGCAGGGGCACCCCTGCACTAACCATTGCCGTGAATTTTTCTTAATTCCTCTTCAGAAGAAGAGGAAGAAGTGTAAGAAAATTCCTCCGCATCGCTGTCGCTGTCTACATTCATGTTAGCCGCCATTTTTTTTAGTGTGGCAGCCTCTGGTGGAAAAGCTCCGAATCAAGGGGAGATAACTGATGCACTGTTTTCAAGCCGCTGATCATACACGTGTTTTATTTCTCTTTACAAAGTAAAACTGATCATCAGATTTCGTTCATTGATGGCTGTATAATTTATTATCATCATAAAAGGAAAGGGAAATGCTTTTTTCTTACTTTCATTACCTTTGCATTTCACCTTTATCTTAACAGTCGAGAAATGGCAATACCCTCAAAATGGTTGTGGGCATCTGCAACACTAAATCCCTCTGGAAACTACTACAAAACAAGAGAAAGACGAAGATGATAACTGCCTTTCTGGACACAACGGCATTTATTATTGGTCACTCTCCTGTTTCATTTGATGAGGAAGTGTCTCAAACTTAGAACATGAAATTACTTAATTATTCACTATGTCCAACGATAACGAACTTTTGATAGACCACACTTAATATGTGCTTTAGAATAGGTTAACCAGAAGACTATACTGTGAAGCAATGTAACTCTGTCAGTATGTCTTCCCACTTCTCTTAAATGTGTTACCGTACTTAATTAAATGAGAGTCTCTTGGTTTCGAAGTTATCCAGAAGTCGAGAAATTGTATTATCTCCAATAGTACGTCTGCATCTGAAAAAAACAAACCTTCTAGAACCTCAAATGAACCGAGAGAGGGACGTCATAACTGCCTCTCTGTCTACAACGGCATTTATAATTTATGAGCCATTCTCTTGTTTCATTTCACGAGGAAGATATCAAAGCATGTATCGTTGAAATTACTCTATAACGAAATTACTCTATAACGAAATTACTCTATAACGAAATTTCTCTATAACGCGCTATGTCCATCGCCAATCTGCCTTAAATAGGTACATCCAATTCCAATCTAGCTTAAGCTTGCTTTTTTGAGAGTGGGGTGGGGGGTGTCTGTGAGTTGTTTTCAGTAGCCTTTCCCTGGTTTCAATTGATGAAGTCATCAAAGCATGTAGCTAAAAATTGGAAGACGCATTTGTGCGCTTTGTCCAACGTCAACGCGCCTGAAATGAGGACGTCCAGCCTAGCTTAACTTATTTAAATAGTTTCGCGTTTGTAATTTCCAAAGTAATCCTAATTTAAGTAAAGAAATTGTTACCCCAAACAACAAACCCTCCGGAACATAAGATGGAACGAGAAGAAGGCGGACATCACAAATGCCCCTCTGTCTAAAACGGCATATATTATAGACATTTATCTTGTTTCATTTGATGAGGTTATTAAAGTATGTATCTTACAGATAAAGTTACCTAATTACCCGCCATGTTGACATCAGTCAGCCTCGAGTAAGAACATACAATTTAGCTTACTCATTGTTTGAAGGGGTTTCTGTGAGTTTCAAAATACTTCTCATAACAGTCGTGAACTGATAATACCATCAAAATGGTTGTGTGCATCTGCAACACTAAACCCTTCTGGCAGCTAACACGAAACAGGAGAAAGGTTGACATCATAACTTCCTCTTTAGCTGAACTTGCCTAAATAGATCTGCGTCCGTAATTTACAAGTCAAGAAATGTTGTTATCCCAAATAGTAAGTGTTCAACTGTAACAATAAATCCTCTTTAACATGAAAGCAGAGAAAGACGAACATCATAACTGCCTCTCTGGCTACAACGACATTTATTATGAGCTTTTCATTTGGTGAGGAAGATTTCAAAGCATATATCTAATAACTGAAAGTTGAAATCACGCTATTATTATCATTAGGTATATCCATTGGCAACCCGCCATAAATAAGTACCTACAATCTAGCTTTCCTTGATTGAATAGTCTGTAATTTCAAAAGAAATTCTAAAAGTCGATAAAGTTTGTTACCCGGTATCCAAATAGTAACATCATAGTAAATAATAAAAGCGAACATCATAACTGCCCTTCTGGCTAAAACGGCATTGATCATGAGCTTATCCCTTGCTTCATTTGATGACGTTATGAAAGCATGTATCTCAAACTTTACAGATGATATTACTTAATTGTTCGATATATTGATCGCCATCCCGTCGTAAAGGAATGGCCTCATGGAACCTGGTTGAAGCACACATGATTGCTAACATGTATTGACTGCCTGACTTTGTTTTCGGTAATGGACCAACACAATCTATAATTACCCTACTAAATGCTTCCTCAAATGCAGGGATTGGTTGTAGAGGGGCCTTTGGTATGGTTTGGTTTGGTTTTCCTACCATTTGACATGTGTGGCGTTACCTACAAAATTCTGGGCTAGTCTGAGGATATCTGAACGATATGAATTTGGTACTACAATCTGATACTTAACTGCCCACTCATCATCAGGTGACACATCTGGCGGTCATCATTTGCGCATAAGAACACCATTCTTACAAAAGTAACACACAGGCTCTTGAGTTACATTACACTCATCTACTGCCATGTCAAACAAGCTGAAAATGTCCTTGTCACTATGCTCTTCATTAACCAGTCGTGATTTTGAAATTTTGTCATTAGAACATTCCAATTTGCTATCAAAAATGGCTTATCAGCCTCATCATCAAACTTTTCAGATTCCTCAGCCAATTTACTCATGGCGTTAGTAACTGCACAAACAGGATACGAACCTTGAATTTCGTCTTCGACTGGACCATGGATCTGATCCAAGCAAGGCTTGTCAGTTACGATCCAGTTAATCCCGACCGTATCTTCCGCAAGATCATTACCAAGAAGTAACTGAACACCCTCAAATGGTAAACTACCTTTAATACCCACCACAACAGGTGCAGAAATCAAGTCGGAAGACAGATGAACGTTATGGAGCGGAACGGGTGTATAATTTACACAATCTACCCTTTTAATCAGGACATATACTGCCTGCAGATGAACAGTCAGAAAACGGCAAAGTATCTGCCAACAAACGAGACTGGAACGCCACCGTGTCTCGCAAAATCCTCACAGGAGTAGCATTAGACAAATCACTTGAAAGTGACACAAAACCATTGTGGATAAATGGTTCAAAAATCTCCATAACAGGATTTGAAAAACTGTTAACCTTATCCTTGAAAGAACTAATAGGAACAGTGTCCCTGGCCATCTTAACGTCATATACACTATGAACGTCACTAACCTGCTTGGGCAAAGATCTTGAAGTGAGGAAACCACTGGGTTTTTGAAAGACTTGATCTTGTTGTTTTCTTTTCAATTTAATACAATTAGCCATTAAATGACATTCCTTCTTACAATAATTGCAAACGGGAGATTTATTTTGAGTGCTAAAAGTGGGTGACTGAGACTTTGTGTTTGACCTTTGACCTTTATAACTGGGGTTGAAAGTTTTAGGCCCTGAGAAAGAACTGGGTTTGTTACCTGAGAGATTAGACTGGAATGAACTTGGCTTAACAGCATTGACAAATGATAATCTGTGTGCCAGCGAGTATTCGTCAGCAAATCGTGCTGCTTGATCTAAAGTGTTAGCATTCTTTTCATCAAAAAATGTTCTAATATCACCATGGATACATCTTTTAAATTCCTCTACCAGCATAAGCTGTCTAAGGCTTTCAAAGTTGTTGTCAATTTTAACTGAAGCACACCACCTATTAAATAACTGTTCTTTTGAACGAGCAAATTCTACATGAGTCTACATTCTACACGAGGAACTAAGTCATAACCTTTAAGGATTAAATCCTTCACTATATCATAATTTGATGCATGCTCTACTGTCAATTGAGTGTAACTATCCCTTGCCTTTCCGATCAAAACGCTTTGAAGAAGTAAACTCCAATTTTCTTTTGACCAGTTTAAATATTCAGCAATTTTCTCAAAAGGCAGAAAATATTTATCAACATCTTTTTCCTGAAATGGTGGGACGAGAGGTCACGTACTTGACGAGCCGCATCAAATTTTGATTGTGATTGTACAGATGCATGTGCAGGAGGACTTGTTTGCGATTAATTCCATATGCTTCATTTCTAACTGAAACTTCCTTTCTTCCCTTTCTCTCTCTAATTCTCTGTCTTTTTCTAACTTTTCTCTCTCTAACTGAAACTATCTTTCTTTCTCTTTCTGTCTTTCATCTTTTTCTAATTCTAATTTCTTTAATTCCAGCTGATTTTGCAATTCTAATTTCTTTATTTCCAAATCATCAGCTGTTTAAAGTTAAATCAAAATCACTTTCATCCCAAAGTTTTTTGCTAACAAAATGTTTAATAATGAATTTCTTAATTTCTTGCTTTCTCCAAGATGTTTTAACTTTAATTTGTAGGAATTTACACAGCGCGAACAAATCCTCTTTGCGTAGTTCGTTAAATACCTCCTGACTAGGCTCTGAAGCAAACTGTGCTGGTTCAAACTGGGATGAATATAGTGTCCCAGGTGGAAATGACATGTTGATAGCGTACTCCCTGACGTCACAAATTTAGACAATGTATCAATTTAGAACTATGTTGCAAAGCTGATCAGCTGGCAGCTATAATGTAAACAAACCTCGCGGACGAGCCCGCAATGTCTTACGTCAAATTTACGATAACAGAAAAAACGTAGCAGAAAATGTGTGAAGTCAAAGATTAACAATCAAATATTTATTTATAAATCACATACAAATTAAGTAAGGTCAATACAACAAATAAATGTGAAATATAGTCTTACTGTTCAATGCTATACCGGTGTATACTTCACAGTCCGTGTTGACGTGCACAAATCTTTTCACAGTCCGTGCCGTCGTGCACAAATCACTTTTCTGTATTTTGGTAGTTTAGAGTCCCAGTAAAAGTCCAATTTCCGACAGTTCAATCACGTAGATTACACAGCAGCCAAAAGTCAATTCACAGGAGTATACAGTCCACAGCAAAGGTACAGTAACACAGTAAGTATAACGCACCCACCTAAAGCCAGTTTGAATTCCGCCCGAATAACTGAGTGTTACGATATTTATACTTTATGCGGCATTCCAGTACATTCCACCAAATCAAGAAGCCTGGCCTAGATACAATTTACAATAATCTTCTAGAAAGATCGAATTGATTAACCCACGTAAACAAGTCCACGTCATATATTCTTTAAGCATCCTGTCTAATACTAGACTACAATACCATGACACTATCATAGCACTTCAGGCGAGTGTCGAGGGGACGCCTGCGTGTCCCGGAAGCTCTTGGGGTCTAGATCCCCGGAGACGCGTTCAGAGCGATTTGTGATGAATAAAATCAATTTTTAGTTCTTTCCTAATCCTTTTTCCATGAAAACGCAATCGATGCGGGTTTTCAGCGATGCTGAATTAAAAAAATATATGTACAGTAAAGTTAAAGCTGGATATATTCGTTGACGATATAATTATTATGGACTGTGGTGTTAATATATTCATTGCAACAATTCAGTGGCGCCATCTACATTCATCATTTAACGGTGGAGATACCGCTAGCTATACTTCTGTAATAATACAGATGACGCTGGTAGTTTTTCACAAAGGGCCATAAAGGTTTACAGTGACTTATTTCGTGAACAAGGGATGCAAAAAAGAAGAAGAAAAAAAATATAATAAAAAAAAGAAAAAATAAATAAATAAATAAAAAATGAGATAAACCCTATATATCCCGAGCACTTTAAAAATAAATGTCACTAAAATGGCGCTCACAGAGAGCATCTGAAAAGTGTTTTGTATATCCGGTGGTATATATACATCACAACAGCGTAAAAACGTGTTTTCACGTGATACAAGATAAAAAGCACTATTGAGATCTTGTTTTAACCACAGCACCACAGTTCGTTAGGCTGTATGTTGTTTGGAACACAAGGCAGGGTATGGATCGCATGCAGCCAGAAATAACGTAGCTTTTATGACATATTGGACATGCGAACAACGAATTCCTATGGGGACGATTAATGTGTTGTTTCGTTGATAAAATAACGTGAACATCAACTGGCACCATGCATATGAACGTAATTTCCACGATCAAAATTGGCCCATCAGGGCTAATCGGTGTTTAGAGCCGCTAACAAATTCCCTGGCGCTCTGGACCGATCAAAGTCTTCTTCAACTTGGAAGCTGAGGAACCAGAAGAACCAAAAGTGATCTCTGTGATGATTAGTATCCCAGCCACGTTTTTGTTCATGTGGACATATTGAATGACATGACCACACGGCCCTAGCATCGGCTTGAGTGATATTAAATACAAATATGTTAGAGCCATGGAGTAATATTAGCCCTATCAAGTCATCTGTTGGAAAACGATGAACTATTTGAACGCCAGAGAGTAAGCATCGACTCAAACGAGGGAGTATTTATTGCATGCAAGGTAGTATTCAGAACAAATACCTGTGAGGCCCGACGCCGACCAAGCACTTCATTCTCCATCATGCTTACAAGTCACAAAACTACAAAAAAATGATTTGTACAAAGAGCAAGCATCTTCATTTTATCCAGCCTACGTTCGCACTTCGAACTTTCCTTGATATATCTGGCCTCTTCAATGTTCAAATAACTTATAAATAGATACGAGACGTCACTGACCTCGAAAACATTTGAAATTCGAAATGGGTCGCACAAGAGCGTTATTGATTGGCTGACCTAAATAGTGGGCACCTTAGTAGGAGGAAAGACGCCGCTAATAGAGGATGATGTCACTCTACGTGACTTCACTCGCAATCGATGTGTGAGTCATTCTCACGGAAAGGCACATTTTCACTTGGGGAAATATCTCAAAATCAAGATCACCAATGACTACAGAATTTGATTTCAACAAAGTCTCCATTGACAAAACTCTTTATATTGCGTACAATAAATGCAGACATTCCGAATAACAATCTAATTAAAATTAAATCCTATCTGCTCCCCATTTGGATACTGTCGCTTGTAGGATCTAACAGGCTTGCAGTAACTCGCGTGTTAACCAATCCCGAGAACGCTTCATAGTTCTTTGAAGGGAACATTGATGACAACGAATTTTTGGTTGGCTCAGCCGAATAAGCCGGTTCGCTGGCGGGGTGTCTTTTCATGTTGACGCGGTCCCGACATTGTGGCGCCATAATACGGAATAAATAATACGGACTGATCTTTGGTGTAAACATTGGGGTAAATTAACACAGTTAACCTATCTCCCCTCCCCGACTGGAAATGGATGAGTCCAGATGCGACCGTGAAGTCATAATGCTATTAAATATCCATAGTATGGGCGCCAAGAACATCAAATTCAATTGAAATACGTAAGATCCTATATAGCGACATGTACGATTGGGGAGCATTGATAGGATATAATTTATTAAGATTGTCCGAATAATAAACTTTTCGTAACACTTAACGGTGGAGTTGTCTTCAATCATGTCAGTGGTGTTACACAGGAATGATCAGTATATTGGGCACTAAGAGGACAGAAATAGGAAGATACACACACGCTAGGCACTAGATTGCGTGTAACTATGACTAATGATGAAAAAATATTGAAGCTAAGAAAACAAGTTTGTTTTCAATATCCTAATTATGCTACTTAGCTCACCAAAATCAGCCAATTGGACCGCATGTATCAACCATTCATGTAGATTCTGTATAAATAAACATATTTATTCTTGATGCTGACTTTAAACTAATCGAGTTTGTTTCTTTTTCAAAATATGGGACAACTTAAACAAGTGTTTCTGAATTTCTAGACGATTCTTGCATCCGTAACACCACTGACAATCCGGTAACACTACTGACCTCGTGTAACACGTACCACTGATTAATTTGTTCATAGACGCAAAAATGCAGTTGCAAGTGAAGAATATTTAGGGGCAAAACAGGTATATGAAAAGCCTTCTGATAAAACTGCTTCTTCTTCTTCAAATATTTATCCAACTGAAATGTAACACCAGTGACAACCTTGAGTAACACCACTGACCTCGTGTAACACCAGTGACCAATTTGTTCATATAGAGCCAAAAATGCAGCCGTAAGTGAAAGCTATTTAGGGTCAAAACATGTATATGACAAGACTCCTTAACTTAGTATTATCTGGAAGGAAGGTAAATTCAAGTTGTACTGAAACTTGGAGCAAAATCACCATTATTGTCAATGGTGTTACCCTACAAATAGTAACATCACTGACAGGTAACATCACTGACATTTTGGAAGGAATTAATTGTTGCTCCCTCGTATATTGTCGTGACGGTCCAAAAACAATGATTTTGTAATTCATATGCACATTTCTTTATTACCAGTTAATATTTTAACTCGGGAGCCACTACATGTTGATACTGACACGTAACATCAGTGACCGGTAATAAACATACACTGAAAATTTGGAGCTAGAAATGACTGAAATACTGAAAAGAGTTTCATAAACTAACCTAGCATGTCTGGCAGAAATAGGAGAACACCCACTCACACTAGATATCTTGCTAACACATATAAAATATACGACCCATTTAACCTCTACAAAGAATCGACTCCTAAAAGCAGCCCACGAGCATTTCATCTCTTCCCCTAAACCCTCTGACAAAGATAACTGGGTAACAACACTTCAACAATACCTTTGTCTCGCCAACATACACTTACCACAACAGCCCACTAGCAAATATCAACTTGAAAAAGAATCAATAACCTAAAACTACAATTACAACATCAGTACCAAACATTCTTCTTAAATCACCTCAAACAACAAGAAGGCAAGTTAGAAACACTACACAAGGCATACACCACGTACGAACTTCAACCCTATTTATCATATATAAATGACCCTATCTATGCTCGTACTATAACTGCATTACGGCTCAGCACTCACAAATTACGAATTGAGACCGGACGCTTTACTAAACCAGTGACCCCAAGACCCGACCGACTCTGTCTGCACTGTGATACCAATCTTCCTGAAGACGAGACTCATTTTCTGCTCATCTGTCCCCCACTATCCAACTACAGAAAACCTCTTGAAACTCTTGTCTCTGATCACAACCAAAAATTTTCCCTGCCTACTCTTCTCAGCCCACCGAAAGAAATTGCGATTCAAATTAGCAAATATATTCACCAGATGTACGAATTTCGGATGTCGAGAGACACAATCCCAGTGGGACACCCCCTTTGATGGCTGTCTCGCGTTGTAATGCATATATATTACTTTTAACTATAGTTACATGTATTTGTGCCTGTACATGTAGATACCATATGGTATCTGCTTGACCAGATACTTTTTGTCATACTTTGTACGTTTCAAAGTTGCACAAATAAACTTGATTGATTGATAAAACACTTCGTATGGAATCTCAAGTTTACCCGCGCTTGGAAAAGAAGCCGCCTGGTGGCAAAACTGTGTTTCTAATTTGAACGTTCGCTTTTTGGCTTCGATTTCAGTTACAGTAACACCAATGACCCGAAAACCAGTGACAGACCTTTTCCCATGCCATTTTCACAAGATAATCTGCCTTTGTAAACAATGTATTCATATATTGAAAGAACAGATGCAGCTGGTTGCCAAAAAAGGTAGAATAATGTAGAACAAAAGAATTTCTGGCAACTTTATCGTGGTATCAAGTAGGTCACTACACCCAGTGACAGGTCTATTTTACCCTAAATTGAGGGTTCTGGTGAAATTTTACCCGAAAAAGTCAATCGGGACAGTGCTTGCAATAAGTTATTCGTACTCTACTAAATGAATACTATGAACAATCTGAATTGTTTCAGCCATAAGATTGGTTAGAAGGATATTTGGGTCGAGTGACACAATTGCGCCTTTCCTTGCGAATGACCCGTGTACGTTCTGATTGGTTCTTCTGTCGTTAGTAGGTGAAATTTACACCTCGGATTTTGAACACTGAAGGGGTCTGATAAATCAAGGCAGGTTCGAAGTGGGAACGTAGAAACTGGCTGGATAAAATGAAGATGAGAGCAAGCCTCGGGACCGAAACGTCCACCAGCAGAAGCTCACTCACCATATATAGACAACACTTACAAGCAACATTAAAAGCATGATGGAAAACGATGCCGGCGTACTGACAAGAAGTAACATGACCCACAGACAAATATACTGACAGCATATTTCTGAAAAAAAAGAACCAAAAATTATCCCTATGACTGATAACGCCAACCCTATGTCCAACGCCAAGCCGCCCTAAATAAGTAGGCCTAAACCCAGTCAAGCTGAACTTGCTTGAATAGATCCGCGTCTGTAATTTCCAAAGAAATCCAAAAGTCAAGAGTCAGTCTGCCCTAAATAAGAACCCCCAAAAGGCGCTTCACTTTTCTGGATTTAATATCGGTTATTTTCAGATAAAAAGTTCAGCTCAACCCGTTTAAGATAACCGGCAATGAAAATGTTCAATACCGTACCGTATTTAACTCTTCACGTATATTCCTGAAATATACAATCACCAGAAACGATCAGATCAGTCCTTTTAGGCTACGTTGTTGGAATTTGGAAGTCCGTTGTGGTAATTTGAGGATCTGTTGTGGTTAGTTGTGGTGATTAGTAGGACCCGGAATAACAAGCAACGGTTGTCTCCCCCGTACAGTTTCTGCTATTGCTCACCACGTGGCGTGCAGATGAAAGTCATTTCCGTTTTTGAAAAGATGTGATGTTTGAAAATGTACGATTTAAAGTTGAAAGATAATTGGACACGAAGATGTGTCGTGTTGAGCACTTGATGTCCGATGTAGGATGAGTTAATAACATCAGACAGTTTTACTTGTTTAACATTGAGCGTAATTTACAACGACGTGGACATGTCATGTCTGTCTTGGAAAGTGACAACAACAACAACAACAACGACATGTGATTCAAATTTTAAGGAGTTTTAATCTCCATTATACGGGTGATTCTCTCACACTCCGACTAAGCTACTAAGACACACTACCACTCTGCTACTGGCATTATAAGTTTTGCAGATAAGATAAGGCTTATGCCCGAAGGCTAATGGCGTAGCATGTTAAAACAAATATTTTCATATACATATATAAAGATTTCTGGGATATACCTATAAGTGGTCGAGGATAGAGGGCCTGCCCTATCATTTGGCCGCAGGGGAGACATATATTAGATAAACATATACATGTATAGACGAGTCTTTCAAATACTCTAAGCCTTCGTGTACATATCTCGCTACACTGTTTACTACTGCTTGGATAGTTGTAGTCATTATCCATCTAAATAGGGAAATAGTATCATCAAATAGATTTAATAAATATGGTCCGATGCAGTTAAAGAGTTTATCTCTCTGGGGTTGGAATCTCATGCATTGCACTTGCAGGAGAAAGTGCTTCTCAAGCCAATCAATTTGAAAAAAACCCCATCCTATATATGCAGATAATTTGATAAACCATGATGTCATTCATAATGAATGAACAAAATGAGACTCCAGGGCATTCCCGGGCATGTATTAGGAGGACTTACTTTACCAGGTTAGCAGACATTTCCTTCCAAAAAGGCACTTAGCAGTCTTTTGTTTTTGGAAACAGCAGGAGTGCTGTAAAACACTCCCCTAATATGATTCTAGGATTTCACTTTTTCCACCATTTTGAAACTGCAGCTAACATATAATCATTACTTGATTTATAATTCAACACAAGCTCCGTCCATTTGAAAATGATGACTGCTATGAGAAATAAAAAGCCACCTGTCAACCATACCAACTCCATTATGAAAAAAAAAAAACTGCCTGAGAACTGACTGATTGATTTTGTTATACCTGATTTAATATTGTTTTTACACTTGGCTCCATCTAGTAATCTTGTTACAGCATCCCACTGTTGTATTAAATTTAATATCCTACTAGCTTGCTTTCCAAACCACCCACGATCAATGTGGTTGTAAGACATAATCTTGATTATGAATATACTGGTACTGTTGTTGGGTTTTTTTTCAGAATAATAAGAACCTCTCCTTGATCTTGTATTAAACTGGTCTGGCACAATTGAATCAAGATGAGCCATGGGCGACGTCCAATGGACATTCCGCCCCGGTGGCTGCATTGTCCGAGGAAAGGGAGCCTTGTGGGAGGTAATTTCGCTGATTCCACTCGCTGCTCTTCTTAAATAGTTTCTTTATCCCTGGGACTAGTGAGATGAAACTTGGCCGCAATGATGTCATAGTGATCAATTTCACAGTGACCTCATTTTCCCATTAGGTAAGATACTGCATAAAAACTGCATAAGTTAGTAAATAATCATCGATGTGAAATAACTTATTTCTTGTCCACTTTTGTAAACAGAAAAGCAAAACTGAATAATAAAAAGGTTGAAAAATCTCTTCATTGGTGTATATCCATATCACTGCCATTTTGAATGTACCCATTATCCTTTGTTTGGGAGTTTATGCAAAGAGACTTAAAATGACCCGAATATGATACCGTGTTAGATCCAGGAATTTGAAGTAGTGTCCTTTGAAAACATGAAATTTCTCAGATGTCTTGCAAGAAGTCCGAAAATCCATAATTTGCCATACATATCATAAAACATTTGAGCATAGGGATTGTTTTGTTTATTCTTGCAACGAAAATACTATTCTTGCAACATTTACTGTCGGTTCATGGTCAAGTTCACTTTTTGGCCGTTTCCAGTATGTTTTCAGAAATAAAATCATTTGATTTTATGCAAAAATCAGTCATTTGATTCTATATTCTATACTTGTGTCCTTTTTACGGACGCTGTGAGACCCTAGATCTTACCCTGTGATAAAGTACAGTACAAAGTCACAAATTGTCGGCTTTCTGTTTTTCTTCGATTTGGAACATGTTTGTGCGGGGGCAGACCAGGTAGGGTTAACATGGTTGTGAGTTAAATGCTAAGGAAGTATTACAGCACATCCGTATCTGCCTAACAACATAATTTACCATTGCCAAGTTAAGCACAGTACTTAAGATTCTGCTTGGACATGTGATGTCATATGAACCTTTTCCATTTTAGTGGCCAGAGTAACAATTTTATACAGTTCACCGTTCAGGTTTGGGCCCTCATCCAACCTGGCATGCAAATGCAGATCATCATAATCAGCAGTCTTACTGACATAAGCTAATGCCTGATAACATCTTCAATAGTATGGCTGGTTTTCATGTATATTTTGCAGTGTTTTAATTGGATGATCTTTGTGAGTTCACATTATTATTCCAGGAAAATTCCTGCCATTCAAGACTCCACTGGACTCCAAATATGACAGCCAAGTCTCGGAGGAATGCAGATTCAACATCGGTATGCTCTTCAGGTCATTGAAAACTTACAATGTAAGTACTTGTGGAAAGTGGAACTTTGATCAAACATGCAAGTTTCTAAAGTTCTGTTGTAGGTTGTCCTGTTATTCCAAGGAAGGTAATTTCAGAATCTTAGAAAATTATCTCCCTTGTAAATCAATATTTGAATTTTGTTTTACGACAATGATGTTGCCTTTTGTTCCAAGAGTCATTCCATTAATTTCTACATTCATACTTCGAACTAACCTGGGATCTGTCATTGTCGCCGAGATGACAGCGATGCCCTATAAGTTGCAGTCACTGAAAAAGTACCTCCAGACGAATATTAATGGCTCTTTCTAGATGTCAGATCACAGTTGCTGTGTGTGGCACATGGCTAAAATTTGAATTCTTTGTTTTCATTAATATGCAAGCTCTCAGTGCACCTGCGTGTTATCCCATAATTGTGTAGTTTTTTAGCTGGTAGTAAAATAGGCCTTTTGATTGGTCAATACAGTAGGTCACAAGATTCAACATATACTCATGAATAATGCACGAAATACATGCTGACGTATGTATGGTACCAGGCCCCCCATCTGCCATATAGGAGAAGTGACCTAACAACTGGCCAATGGACAATGTCATGAATGATGTGTTGATTTTGATTGGTTAATAGAAGAAATTTACACAGGTCTAGTATTTTGATGACTCGGGCAGGGAATAAATTAACCATAGATTGTTTGGGGACACCAGTTGTATTTTATTTTGTTATTATTGCACGTAAAATGCGATGCTTCTGTTGTTGCTACAATACAGGCCTCGTCACAACTCGGGTATACCGGGGTAATTGCCGCACTGTTATTGCGGTACTATTTAAGCCTAATCACTAGACTAATTACTACCCCCCGTTATGTCTGCATGCGCCGTAAGTACAGACGAAACGTAGCTCCATAATATCCATTCAAACCTCGATAGTCGGCCGAGAAACAAAAGGCGCCCCGCCGACGGCACGTGTTGACGAGCCGCTATTCAGCCAGCATGTCTTTATGCATACACTCAGAAGTACCGCGATAACGGCCCTCGATAACGGCAACATAGCACGGAAACGCCTCTCTGTTACCGCGGGAATGCCCAAGCTTATATGTATATTATCAGCTGTGAATACCGCAAGCCTTCTGAATAATACAACAGCTAGCCGAATTTATTTACTTTATTTATTGAACAAACGATCACATCAGAATTTTGCTAGCTGCAAAACTTGATATCACTTGTTAACGAACGGAATGCATAAAATGTCCGTCTGTGCAAGTTTTTAGATTGGGGAAGGGGTGCTGTGTTTCATTTTAATTACGGCTTTGACCCGGCTTGTGTTTCAACAAGCACGACCCGGAAATAAAAATCAACAGAACAGTCAACCACAAGATTGTTCACTTGTTATCATCCGATTGTCTCTTATAATGAGTTGATTAACCATTCTTAATTCTTTTCTCTTCAGTTATTTCCCTGTTAAACAGGATGCTCGTCTGTTTCGACAAAAGACAAACATTTGGTCGTGCACGGAAGTACAAATTAATCCAAATTAACACTAGGGAGGATCTCGAAATCCCGATCGACGTTCGGCGATCACGAGGAACACTTTCGCCCATATACAACAGTTATATTATCGTTAGTAAATGAGTAAACTTTTCTTGTGATTCTCTGTTTGAGCCCAGTGACGAATTTCCAAGACTTGCTACTGACACTATTCATATGCAAATTTAGCGCGAGGCCACTCTTCCTTTCTTTATACAAACAGCGAAAAAGACGAAGTGGGGATGATTGACTGATTTTTGCAACATGCAGTGTCTGGTATATTCAGCATTTATTGCGGGGGGAAATCTGATGACTACCGCTAAACGAAGGATAACGGTACTCCATAAATAAAACTGGTAAATATCTTTAATGAACAGATGCATTTTTATTTTATTTGTTGTACCAACGCTCATATTAGGATTCCGCTAGCTTGATACAGATTGCTACAAATTATTAACTGATATTCAAAGATAAATATTGGTACGCTAAAGCCATGCATATAATAAATTGTAACATACGGACAGTAGGGATATTTTTTACGGCTTGTTTCCACAAGCGCGACCCCGGAAATAATAATCAACGGGAAAGTCAAGCCCTGAGTAGAACGACAATAAAGATTGTTCAATTGTTATCATTCGATTGTCTCTTATAATTAGTTGATTAACCGTTCCTAATTCTTTTCTCTTCAGTTATTTTTTGCGCATTTGAAAGATTAATGTTCATAACCGTGAACATTTCTTGATTGGCGTGAAACACTCAAAAATGAATATTACCATGAAAATATAAATGTTTGCCCCACGTGGGGCACTTTGGAATGATTGGCAGCTATTAACAAGGCCGAAAAATACTACAGCAGTGATCAACGATCATGCACTACTGTCGACCTACATACGGAATGTACCGACAACGGCATGTCATTTTCACGCCGCTCTCTTTTCTGAGAAATTTCCATTCGAGCGGTGATTACCAGCACTCCATTACCGGGCCGTCCAGACATTGGGATAATTGGGAACCCTCGGACCAATGCAAGTTGGACTACTCTGGTTATAGGCGATGGTAACCTATCTGAAGCGTTTTCGGGAGAATATGAGGTCATTAAAAGCGCATTTGGCACGCTTGGAAGAAGCTTGGACGTCACTGTTTTTTCTTCTGTACCGGTATTAACTAACGAGGCAACATTATCATTGGGAAAATGATAAAAATGCACATGTGATTGTGAACACTTGCCATTTGTTTTATTTAATTCAAATGAGTACCGTATGTGTCCTGATTTACTTCTGGACGTTTTCAATCCACAAAGCTGACCTGCATTCACGCACAGCCACGTGGAGCGCTAGCCTTTGTAAACTCGTAAATCACCAGTCAATGCTGTCGAGACCAGCCAGTGACCACATGGAGCGCCAGCCTTTGTTAAAAACTCGATGACCGGTCATTGGGGGCATGCTGTCGGCACTTTTTTCACAGCTGATAATATAATCTTGGGCAGTCCCGTGGTAACACAGAAGCTTGCCGGGCTCTGTTCCCGCAGTGTTACCCCGGTACACTTGAATTGTGACGAGGCCTGTACTGTACACACATACCTCAGAATCTCTGATGCTGTTGACTCGCTTATATGGCAATGAAATGTGGAAACAGCATAACTGCATAAAGTTCTCTGTTCGTATTGCTGCTTATTCACATTTCGTTCTGCAGTGGTCAGTTTTATCTGGCGGTGATATTTATTGACATACATTTTACTGAAACACCTAGGAATGAGGTAATCGATAAGAAAACAGTTTGAACATCCACTCCCAGGGTGTTTTTGCACTGTTTAGAAAAGTTCCAGGATCCGCCATCTTTCAGAAAACATAAATACATGGAAAAATATGCTAGTACAGTGAACCACATAAATAACTTTGGAATTCTTACCATGCTGATGTTGTTCACTGAATTTGTTGTATTTTTTTTTTTTTTTTGAGAAAAAAATATTTTTGTTTTATTTGGGTCTGAGAAACTGTCGCCCATACCCAGCCCGGTAGGACAACTTTCCTGGTGACTCCCCTGTAACATGTAGGTGGTGTATTACAACAAGGCAAGTTTTAAGTTTGAGCATAATAATTGACTTTGTGTACAAAGATGATTTTTTTGTCATAGTGCTAAATTTGTCCTGCAATAAGCAACCATAGTCTGACAAAGTCTATTTGCAACCTTAATAGTACTCAATAGTATCACGGAATCACCTCCTCCATGCTCCTGTGGGGCTCCCGGGGTTGACTTGGAATGTTCATGGTAAGAATAGGCCTCAGACAGCTGCTCAGACAGCTTGTCGTAAGAGGCGACCAACTGGGGAGTTCCTGGGTATAAAAAGGAATAGGACACTCCCTGTGGGGTTTCCGGGTGTGAAAAGAAATAGGAGCCAAACGTCGCGATATGACTGAAATAGTGTTGAAACTTAGCAACGTTAAATCATATTCACTCGCTCACTCACTCCTCCAGTTCTCTTCTCTCTCGCTTTGTTTTCATGTGAAAAGGAGAGGATTTGGGGAGCAGGGCAGTAAAGGGAGGTAGTTGTCTTGTACACACCTGAGTTATCTGCCCTGCTGTGATTTCTTACAGATTAAGATGGGACTGCTGGTGGACCTGACTAACACAACAAGGTTCTATGATAAGAACGAGGTGGAAGAAGACTATGAATGTAGATATTTGAAAATGCAGTGTCGAGGGTAAGCTTGTATTTCACGAACAAACAGATTATTTTTGGTCTCCTAACATATCAGGAATTTTGACAAACCCAGTCATGCCAGGTTTATTTATTTTCTATTTATTTATTTGTTCATATTCTTTATCCAGGATCCCCATCAATGTAAGACAGTGTTCTCCCTGGGGACCCTGAAAACCCATCCTCGCTAAAACCAGGGGTGTCTCTATTCCTAGATACACCTGGTACATATGGTACAATGGATCGTGCTCATGGGAAATGTGACCATTTTTTCATGGGGCTCCAGGGGTTGAACTGGGGTGTCATTGTTCACACTCCAGGTCATGGTAAGAATAGGCCTCAGCCCCTCAGAGAGCTTGTCGTAAGAGGCGACTAACAGGGTACCCGTGGGGTGAAAAGGAATAGGACTCCTCCAGTGGAGTCTCGAGTGCTAAAAATAATAGGACCCTTCACGTGTGGTTTCCGGGTGTGAAAAGGAATAGGAACCATTACCAAATGCCGTGATACGACTGAAATAGTGTTGAAAGCGACGTTAAATCATATTCACTCACTCAGCCAATCAGCAAAGCAACATCCTTTGTATATTGACGAATCATGTTGCAAGTTTTCTTCAAAACAAAAGGCCCCACGGTGTTGTTGTTGGTCCCACAGTTTTCTTTGCATAGATGTGGATGAATACATACATTTTCAATAAATTATGAAAAGTAATAAATATAAAGAGAATATTAAAAAAAAAACTTGATTTGAAGAAAAAAATAATTATTTTTTTTAATTTTCATAATGTATTGAAAATATATTCATCTGTCATCAAATATCCCACAGGCCAGGCAACTGTGGAAAACACTGAAAGTGGGTGGAACATTGTCCACTATGACTGAAAAGGAAACTTTGACGTTGTGAAGATGTGGAAACCAGGTACATGCAATAGAAGCATGTATTACTACTGGAGTCAAATTTGATAATTTGAGGCTATTTCAGCAGCATTTTCAGATCCGGTTTGTAGCTTAATCAGCGAAAAGTAGTGATCACGCTTCATAGCTGGTTGGAGCCCCATTTGAGAATTTGTGGCTAATCTGGAATAATTTCTGGCCCAATGAATGATCAATGATTCCAACGCCACTTACTTGAAGCAATGCCTATTGAATTGAAATGGACTATAGCTTTTCTTCAAAACAAGGTTGATATTATCACAAGGGAAATTACACTTAGCCTTTTTACAATTTAATGAGTTCCGAAAAGATTGGCTTGCAATGTAAGATTTCTTCTTCATTTTACAAGGTTTCAAAACCTTTCGTATTTCCTAACAATTTTTCGTTTTGGCTGAATATAGTTTGATTTACACATAGCTATATATATTTTAGGGACTGATCAGATTTGATGTTTCATCTCCCTTCTGTTTGATTGTTGGGGTTTATCTCCCTTCTATTGTTCTGATTGAAGCGCAGTACTGTATTGCTGCCGGATATGTGGTTTGCTATTTTTGTATCTCTATGTCTTGTACAAGATTAAGAGAATAAAATTCAATTCAATTCAATTCAATTCTGATGTAAAGCAATGACCATTGAACATGTTGAATTGAAATGGACTATAGCTTTCTTCAAAACAATATCACAAGGGAAATAACTTTGCATTTGAAGTTGAATTTTCTCATTGAATTAAACGAAATGTAGGCAAGAAAAATATAATGTGATGAAAATTTCTGAGGCGACAGTTTGTTTTATTACAAGTCGGCATTCCAGGAGAACCAATTCAATTAATTTAATGGTCCAGAGCCCTATCCCATGAAGTATTAATGTGAGAGATAGATTTAATATATGGTTTCATCTGCACAGGCATGGCGAGACCCCTTCTCCTGAGCAGACCCAGGCATTTGTGGAACTCTGTGATCGATTCATCTCCCAAAAACCACTAGAGATTATAGGTAAGTATATAAGTACTCTTACATATGTAGTACAGTAAACTCTGATAATAACACAGGAAGTGTATTTATCCCACCCTCATGACCCAGGAATATTGGGGTGATCGAAGGACATGACATGGTTCAGTGGAATTTTGGTGATGTGTGGTTGAAGTGGCCAAATGAAATACTACTTATGAAAAAAATTAATGTATTGGCATAAAGCACAGAAATAGATGTTTTCACTGAAAAATCAGCAATTTTGCACAAATTTGCTACATACTTCATGGTCCTGCTAATCGAGACTCATCAGAGTATACGACTAAATGTTGTATTTTATGTCAGTGGAAGAATTTCTTTTATAGGTAATATTTCATTTTTGGCAGTCAAACCATGTGACCATACCTGATGGGAAATGGAAACGTTGACGACATGATACAAAAACAGGCCCTTCAGTGTCCAGTGGAATAGTGAATACTGACACCTGGATAAACTGACCAACCTCTAAATACCGACATTATCCGTGGTCCTTATACTTAAAATTAATGTAATTTGAGCCTTGATAAACCAAAACCCTGTCAAAACTGACACTATAATCCGGTCCCAAGCATGGTCGGTATACACAGGTTTCACTGTGGTAGAATGAGACCTTTATAGCACCATGTGACTTTTTCCAGTTAGATCATTGCATCAGCAAAATTTATACATTCCGATTGTAATATTCTTTTACGATACCCTGACAATATTCTCCGTCATTGACATTGCACAGATGCAATGATTCCAGCAAGTGTATATGTTTTTCGTTCGTTCGCAAAGATGTTGAAATTTCTGGGGCAGGTGTAGCTACATATAAGTTCTATCATATCTACCATGGAGAATCAATAAATAGATTAAGGTTGATTTTCCAAAATCAAAGAAAAGTCTCGAGTATACCAGCTAAAATACCTGTGACCTCCAACCGGAGTTGAAGAATCTAGATTGTTAGGAGAAAATGCCAGTATAAGTGAGCAAGACTTTGTGTGTCTCATGGGCTCGGTGAAATTGAACTTTCTTCAATCATATACATCAGGCCTTGCCTTTTCAAAATGAGAAAAGAGCTACAAACTGATTTTATTGAGAACATTTTGATAGTGAAGTGTTAAGGAGAAGAAATATAAGGCACATTGGTCATGTCAGATGAAACGTGAATTATGGGTAGTTCAATATTGTTAGACTTGATACACATGCTCCATATGATTAGAGGATGTATCTGTGCTAATTATGAGAGAAAATATTAATTTCTATCCAAATTATGAGAGTTATGACTGAGTAATTTTAATACCAATGATAATGTACATTTGTATAGATGTACACCTGTACATGGGAAGTTTGCTGAAGCTGTTAGCTTTCATTGGATGAGTTTGATGCCTGCTACACAAGTTTCATATGATGTGAGGATGTGCCTGCTATTTGTGAAATGAAATATTAAGTTTTGTGCAAATTATCACAGTTTAGACTTCATACTTCTCCAACAAAAAGGTTTTTGTTAGGCAAAAATTTATATGTACACCTCTACATGGAAATATTGTTCTACATGTCTGCTTTCAATACTGCTGCAACTTGAGCGGATGACCTTGCAGGGCGAGACATTTAGGTTCTCAGAACGCTTGTTAGTTCTTATCTCTCGGACCAGAACTAAGAGAGCTGTGATGATGGAGTGTTATCAGTCTCCACAGCCCTCACAATTAGGAAAATTCTCCACGGCAAAAAAATTGCTGAGGAGAAATCAAATGGCCACGGCAAAAAAGGGCTTCACCACAGCATTTTTTTTTTTGCAGTAGATCTAGTTTTGACTATGATAATTAAATGACTTGTCCAGGATGTTTACTGGAATTCACAGATTTTCCACTACAATTGGATGCATTCATTTTTGTCATATCAGAAGTTCATAAAATACAGATGAACTTCTGGTCATATGTACTGACCATTGAGCAAAAATTCAAGTTTTTTGTTTGGGGTAACATAACCTTGCTACAAACCATGCGTTGGTAGGTCAATTTTTAGTTTTATTATTTTAATTTTAGTTCTCAATTGAACTTTTTCATGATCACATATCTGGTGACAATATTGCTTCATGGGAGTAGAGACATGAGATGTGCGAAACAGAGAAAATATTACCATTTGTGTGGATTTGAGTTTTCCTGGTTAACAGATATAACTTCAATATAAGATTTCAGGAATACCCTATATTTCTTAGATGAATTTAAAAAAAAGGTAAAATAAAAAAACCCCTAAAGTTATAGGTGGGGGCCTGTAGGGTTAATCAAACAAACAATATTTTAAGTTTTGCCTTGGCTTCTTTGCAAACAAGAATGAATAAAAACTCTGATTTTCCTAACTCCTTCTGGTAAAGTTTTTGTATTCCGCCTCCAGAATGTTCAGCACATCAAACGACAGCTTAATATTATTGCCGCTTCTTGGTGTGCCGCGAACTTGCCCATATAGTCGGCCGGAGGCATTCCAGTTTTTTATTACCTCAGGTTCTAGCCCCAGCAGGGACCTAATGATACAGTATCATTTACCCTGCTGGGGCTACCTCAGGTTCCAGCTATCCATTTATCCGATACGGCGATAGTGACAAAGCCACGTGGTCGTAACATGTTGGCCGATCTTGCACGCCTCAAAAAGTAAAGAAAATTTCAAGCACAGTTTCCACCATTGTCCGCCAGTTCAGGCTTTATGCACGACAACCTCAAATTTCACCATTTCGTCAGCATCGTCATGCTCTCGTACGATGGCAAAGCAAAACAAATTGTCACTGTCAAAACTTTTAAATACCGCTGTGCAGGAGAATGGTAATTGTAGGGGCTTACGTGGAGTAGGGTAACCCCAAATGTCGGGCAAATTATATTCCGGGTAATGTATGAAAACATGGAGTATATAAGATATTTAGTGCCAGCTGTAATTAATTAATTTAAGATTACTACTCAGTTCACTATTTCAGGTTGCCGTGCCATTCATAATACAATAATACATAATCCTAACTGTACGTGAATTCCCCTTCATCGTAACCCTCACCATTCCCTAGAGCACTCTCCTCATATGCGGTCGCCTGTGCTATTGCGACAACGAAGAAACGCCAGTGGAGAAATGCCCTGCATGCTGGAGAGTGACAGACATCCAATTGAAGATCTGTGCTTTCCAGATCGGGAATGATCGGCTGTCTGTCAGTTCTTGGAAAAGTGCATTTTGCCGACCGTTGTCTCCAAATTATGCAATCAAACAACCACAGCACCAGTAGCTGTCTCGTTTATTAAAACCAAATTTATTAGCAAGAAAAGCCCGTTCAAGGAGACGTATTTTACCATCGACCGTACGTTGTTTACTGACAACAACAACAACAACATCACTTTACGACCCACGGCAAAAAAACTGCCGACGCGAAGTGATTTTACCCCAGCATTTACCACGGCAATTGCCGTTTGCCGTGGCTAATTGCGAGGGCTGCTCCATGAGTAAGAAGTTCTAGACATGATACCAGTAACAATATTACAGTAATCCCTCTAACAAATCAATCGCAGGAATTGAAATTTTCTATTATTCCTACGAAGTAGGCTCTCATTTGCAAATTTTCCGCTAATGAATGAGTGAGTCAGTCAGTCCATCCAAATCCTTTCGTCGGCAAAATAAGGAGAACCGTTGATTTTGGAACCTTGATTTTTGGCATGAAAGTGCATTAGGGGACTGTTACCAGCAAGTTCTGAACTGACCTACTTTTGATTTCAACTGGGGGAGGGGGGATTTCCAAGAGTTCAGTTCGCGTCACAGTCTTAATGCCTACCCTACGTTATAGTCATCCCGCCATGTAGAATATGGGGTGATCAAATTAAAAATGATTCATAATCATACACATAATTTCAATGATTTTAAAGCCTAGGGTGATTATATTTATTAGAACAGCCGGTTGAAATTTGAACCCCAAAATTTGGTGTGATTGAATTTTGATAGGGGGATTGAATTGTTACAGGGATACCAGACTTTAATGTTGTGTTTGTATTTTGTCTATCAACAGGTATTCATTGTACCCATGGTTTCAACAGGTCAGGCTTCTTGATTAGTGCTTATTTAGTTGACAAAATGAATTGGAGGTAAGTGACTTCCCTTTGTTTTGTCTCAAATCATTCGAAGTCTGCATAAGAGTTCTCAACTGGAGGCTGAACTAACCAGCCTGGTGTACAGGGAAGACAATGTTATGGATTCATTAACACTTTTAGACCAGCTATTTACTCAGTTAAATTTATACATTAGACATGTTAGACTGATGAACTTTTTTATTTGCCAACATCTTGTACAGTAGCCCAGTTGTGAAAAGTTCTGAAAATCAAAGCTGAATATTGACAGACTATTTTCTGGAATTGGCTTCTGAAATGTGTTTCAATATGTGCGAATTATTAAACAGATTACCGGACATGTACTGTATGAAAATAGATTTTTTTTTTTTTTGAGAGAGAATGAATGAGTTAACTTTGCAGTCAGTGGGAATGGAATCCACAATCTTTCTTTATCCAACTGTTAGGGCAATGCCCAAGGTTTATATGTAAAAGGAGGCATGGTATTCAGACCCACTGACTGCATTCTTTGTCTCTCAAACATGTCGGATCAAATTCTTCCTAACAATACATGCTTTGTTGACATGGTTGAGGGATAAACTTCTTTGGTGGAATAAAATCAATTTCTAGCTTCACAGGCATCATCTGGTCATTTTTTAGGTCCTGTGGGGCTCCTGTGGGGCTCCTGGGAGGCTCCTGTGGGGCTCCTGGGGGGCTCCTGTGGGGCACCTGGGGATTGACCCGGGGTGTCATTGTGCACACCCTAGGCCATGGTAAGAATATAAGGGCCTCAGCTCCTCAGACAGCTTCTCATTAGAGGGCGACTAGCTTGGGCACTTGTGGGGTTTCTGAGTGTAAAAAGTATTAGAACCCCACCCAAGGTGTCGTGGGTGTGAAAATAAGTAGGACCAGAACTTTGTGATATGACTGAAGTATGGTTGAAAGCAATCTTAAATCATATTTACCCGCTCACTTAAACTTCATCTGTTTGCTAGGAAACTATGGATATATTTGATGTATGCACAAGAAAAGAAGTGGCTGTGAAGCTAGATATTAATTTTGTTTAGCATTGCAAATTTTTATTTTTGTAAGGATATGTCGTGGGAACTAAATCAAAATGAATAATTGTTACATCCAGACTTTAAGATGAATTGTTTAACATCTGTCTTGACTTTCTTTCGTCAGTTTTTCCCATGCATTCTAACACTGACAGTACCACATCCTGATAACAGTGATTTCTTGTTTTGTAGTATAGAAGCTGCCGTGAGAGCTTTTTCACAGGTAACCATGGTAACTCTTTCATTCTGAATATCTATCATCATGTCACCTATAATTATGTACACTAAGCAAGCAGATTGAACTGGATCTTAAGGGCTTGTGACCCACCCGAGTGAATTTTTACACACCTGCTGGCATTTGCCATTTTATTGTGGGAACTATGAACATGATCAAGTGTTTATATATATTACTGGAAAGCTTATTTCTTTGGGATTAGAAATATGCGAATATATTGGTTGTGAGATTGATAGCTATGAACTTATTCCAATTTAAATGCTTTGTGACTTTGTCTTTTCATAAATCCATATTTTTGATGATTTGGTTTATGCCATTATTCTGTTCATAGAGTCGCCCACCTGGGATCTACAAACAGGATTACCTGGAGGAATTGTTCAAGAGGTACGGTGACCCTGAAGACACACCTGCTGCTCCACCCTTACCTGACTGGTGCACAGGTAAGCGTTAACACATTACAGGTGGATCACACTGCGGTGGTCTGGTGGTTAAGGTATCCACCTCACAAGCAGGAGGTCCTGGGTTCAATCTCAAGCTAATTCATACATCTGATGTAAATAATGAACTTGTTGCTTCTTCGCTTGATGCTCAGCATTAATGAGGCTAGAACAAGGACTGGTTGATCCAGTGTTGGGATAATGTGACTGGGGAAGTAACAAGTTTGTCTATGTCATTGTGCATCAGTGAGGAAGCACTGCACAGAGGTACGAAACCTTTGCGAATACGCAGAATTCTGCATGAAACAAAATTCTGAGAATTACTGCGGACTTTTTGACTTCATGAGATTGACCCTACCTCCGGAGGAGGACGGGGTTATTGGAATCATCCTTGGCTATGGGGGCGGCCATTGAGCTGTAGAAAACTTTGTACATCAAGAGCGAAAAAACTAGGAAGACTTAGGCACTGAAACTTGCCTAGTTGGTCACAATTGTAATGTTGTGAGTCTGTATAGTTTTTGGGCGATGGCAGATGAGATTTAAAACGTTTTTTTGCGAAGAAATGCTCGAAATTGGTAGGGTAATTTTTACACGGAAGGTGGATGTTGTTGTTCTTGTACGTTAAGAGATTGACGAAGTTATCCGGATGTTCCTGTTGTATAGATATACCCCGGGTATTTGTGAAGCGATCAGTCTCTGCACAGAGGTGACGATGGTAATCAAAGTGTTAGCTATACTCGGATCTCTTGAGCACGAGAGTGCCTGGTTTTGCGACAACCGTAAAGTGTGATGTTCTTCCAGCATGGTGATGGCAGCATGGCAGGTCGCATGGCGATGAGGAATAAACGGGCTCGAATTATCAGGCGAATAAAGCACACTTTCGGATCAGGGAGTGGAAAACTTACCGACGTTTACGCTTTAGTTGACCTGATAACTATTACTAGGGCAATTTTAAACATATTCTCCGTCAACTTCCGAAGAGAGATACGGAGTTGTTGGCTTGAAATGGCACAAGCCAAAGTGCGTCGGCAGACACGGGCAAGTGAACTGATATTTTTCCTTGAACGAAGTCGGCAACTGACAGTCAAAATCTATATCATTTCTCTGCTAGAAAATCTCAGTTTGCCGATTTTGTTTTGAAATAATGCGTTGAAATAAACCCCGAAGATTCAAGCAAACTTATTTATCAAATTGTGAAGTCAAATTTTTCGTTCTTCGACAAATCGCGTGTTCAAAGGTCTCTTCTCGTTTCTTGTCTCAAACAGCCCAAATCAGAGGGATCAAACGTTGTGCTAAAAAAAAAAAAAAAAAAAAGGTATTTTTAAAATATTTTTGATAATCAATGTTCAGTTATGTTGATTCCTCAATCAGTAAGTCTGATATTTGATTCAAAAGCCTACCTATTATGCCAGAATTTGTGGAATTTGAATATTTTCACTAATTTGGGCACGTTTCACTGCCTAAAGAAATTTTACTGTGCCGAATACAGGGATAATCATGACTAAACTTGAGCAACATTGCACATGTGACAGGGGCACTGGACATAACAATGAAATTTATTTCCCAAACAAAACAAATTTTTGGCCCTACCTACTCAAATTTTCCCTAGCCTGTTTCCGGAAACAGACATATTTTGATTTTTGTTACAGTTATCATTTGGTGATCAAGAAATTTATCGAAAATATTCAGAGAAATGCTGCTGAAATGTCATGCGGTTGCGCAGGAAATGTAGCTTGATTATCAATTTTTCTGTACTGTCTTGACAATCGCTCTGAAGCTTGAAGCTTCATTACGTCCTTGATCCATTCGCAACATTTTTGCAAGCAAATTACTGGAGCCATGAATATTTCAAATTCGCGCTTTTCCCCCATAAACAAATTATACCTCAGAAAATGACCAGTCAGAAAATGACCATTGCCAGCTTAAAAAATGTCATCAAAATACGAACAGCTACGGTAATCAGTTCAGTTTAAATTACATTTTCCCCCAATATTCCTTAGCTTTCTGTGGTGTGCGAGTCAAAAGAATAAATGCGAGATGAGTACATACTTATCGACCCTATACCAAAGTGGAATAATCAAAACATGTTGGTTTCTGAGAATATTTTCAATTTCCTGACCGCCTGCACCCTACTAAATCGACAAGTATGATTGTAGGTGAATGCACCAGTCCATGTGTTATGCGACCATGAACTGTAGATTGGATCACTTCACATTGAAGCCAGATAACAGCTGCAATGTTATAATGAGGCAACATATGATTGTATATCAGATATGTCGACAGTCCATGTAGCTACCATTTGTCTTGGCAACAGTCCATTTGGCGAATCATTGGCCAAGGTTACACGGTTCACGTCAGTTTGGACTGACCATATTTTGACCTACCATGGACTGTCGATCGGTCAGATGATGATACCATGGACTGTCGTAATATCAGACAGACCGAGAATAAACTATTAATGGTTCATATTCCTCTTAAACACACACAAGTGAAAGGAATCGAGAGATGAATGAGTCAGTGATACATGAGGCAGGTAGTAAGTTCCCGCGTGTTCATTTTGTGTTCATTTCCTCACACTATAATTCGATGCTGAAAATCGTTCATATTCGGCTGTGGTCACTGTCGTCTGGTCAGACACACGCCCACGCTTGATACCGAAAGCACCGAAAAACCTACCATTGACTGTACATGTGATTTGACACATGACCGGCGGTGTTTACCTACAATCATACTTGTCGATTCAGTAGGGTGATGTGTTTCTGCGAACAATGCCCCTCCATGATTTTCTCCCGTCCGAAAAGACATTGAGAAACAGAAAATATTTTTTTTATATAATGCTTCCCATCCGATTTTACAAGTTCTGTATTCTACCGTGTTCTATTTGACGGGAAATTCTATGCAAATCTATTATCCTAAGCGCCGTGTCATTCCTCTCCAAATTCATGGGTTATGATCACTTAATGGAACAGCCTATTAGAGCTGTTACTTTTGCGATGACAAATCCAAGACCACTTTGACCAAGATGGCAGGAATGACCAGGAGAGTGACTGGAACAAACACTGGGTAGATGGGTATCAACTATTGATACGGTAACAGTACCTATAAATCAAGCAATCAGCATTGTTGCTGACATTTCAAGGGTGACTGACATACAAACCAGACCATTTAGTCTGCCACTCGGAGAGCATGTCCAAAGATGACAGGGTATTATTTTGGCATATAAGTATGAGGAACAAAGCCCAGATCTATTACATATCAATTACAAAATAGGATGGGGTTTTCGAAGTCCACGAGTTCTAGTTTGTTTTCATATGAACCAATCTATGGTTGAATATTGAAGTGTTTACGGTAATTTCCCTAATAATTTACGATGCAGTGATGAAACTCGCAACTCCAAAAATTGGCTACTTTCGAATTATTTGTCGCGCTAATTCCAGAAAACGCTTATGTTCGAATTATATGTTACGCTGATTTTCACGGAAGATCCAAAATGGCGGACCGCTTCACCGGGATCGTTGATGTTGTGATCTTGTTACATGAAGTGTTTAGTCGCCAAAGTAATTTTGTGTTTAGTTTATCAGGCAGCGAAATCCGAGCAGGCCGAAAATGTACAGGAAATAATGACAGAGAATACTGCCGACGAAAAACAGACATGGGGAAATCCTAGTCTATTTACAGACCGCCTGTGGTCTGATGTAATATCTGGGATACCTCACCTAATTATATTTTGACTGGGCACGTGAAACCATGTGCAGACTGGCATGGACGAGTCTATTTTGTGTGACACAATAAGATTATGTGCTCGCCCCAGAAAAGGTAATCCGCAACCCGCTGACTGTTCTCAGCCAATGAAATCATCATAGTAAAACTTAACGTAAACAAATTTTATGAAACAAACTTGGCGGGAATTTGCAAGTTCAAGGTCAAGAGTTGAAACGACTTGTCCCATTCCAGTGCAAATAGGTGATATGCCTATAAAGCACGACATGTGCGTTTTGACTTTAGTGTCGCTTCTAAAACAATTGTAGTCAAGTTACTCCAGCTCAGTAATTTGGTTAAAAGTTTGCAGAGAAGTGGTTGGAACTTTCGTTTCATCTGACCGACTTTTCATTCTGGCCATTTCGGATTTGCGTAATCGACACACCAATGATCGTTTCGTTCACGCAGACTGTCGAGACGAGGGTACTCTGCATATGTTTTTTTTGTTTCTCTCTTTTCTTTTTTCAAACTAACAATGGATTATCATGTTGTTGGAAACAAGTCCGTTATTTTATTACATGGAAACGTTGTTCTGGATTGGCGAGTGAATAAAACACCAACATCAATGTCTATTGACATCTCCCCGTAGCTCAAATGAAATACTCAACTGATCCCGTGCTGCAGTCAAAATGTATGGGGCACGTTATGCCGGTCTGAAGAAATGAAATAATGGCTCCCTCGACAAAGCAGTTGTGCACATACTAACTACATGTATTACGCCGAAGCCCTGACAGGGACAAACAGAGGGAAACATTTATATCTTTGTCCTACCATATCATCTGTTTATTAAAGAAATGCTCCCGTTTTCGTTTTATTAGGATGGAGAAAATCACGACAGTGGAAAAATCGGCCGTTTTCGAATTAAATTTGGAAGGTGAATTATTAGGGAAATTACTGTAATAGTGCATTTATTTTGTCAGTAAATCCGGACATCTTTGCAATCTAGAGAGCGGCTATTACAGATTGTTGTTATTGTGCAGTGAATGTGTGCACTGAGTATAGTGATATCACAGAAAATGTGTCGTTGTTGTTGTGGGCCACAGGTAGCTCATTATAAGAGTTTTGTTCTCGGCCATCCAAATTGTTTTCTGGGAGTGAAACCATTTTAAATAAAAGAACTGTAAGTGTGTGCCAATCATACATGTAAGCATAATTATGCAGAATATGGGAGATTTAGATTGGGAATGCAACAGCAACAACTTGTTACAAAAAAAACCCTGCGATTTTGTTTCTTCTGCATTCACACCCCTGACATGCCTGACTATGAAAAGTGTGGCATTGGGCATGTTGGGACTGCACTGTCACAGTCTCTCACTCCCATAGCGTGTGAAATGCCCTAGCTGACTCAGACAAATTATGGGGGCTTCCTGCACCAACCTAACTGGCTATCAGCATATGAGTGAAATAACATTGAGCGTGACATAAATGAAATTCTCCCCCCTCTCCCCCGACAAATTAAACCCATTTTAGAGATTCATAAAGGGGTAACAACATTAAAGTATATGTGCAAAAGGATAAAAAATTCACTGATACAACATTGGTGTAGCCCATAATAAAGGTTGTATAATTTGTCCAAATCAGCAATTCACATTCTTCTTTATTAGGTAAATTTCTACACAGATATGTCTTGTATATTTTTTTTCACTGGAATGTAGGTCAATCTACTTAACATTGCAGACAGTTCAAATGCTGTGTGTCTTCATTATAATATATGCTTTGCAGGCAGAAATGGCTGGCTGGATTTTCTTCCAGTTTTCGCCACAGGCCAATGAAAAGGCTGGATTTCTATTTGAAAAATTGAATTGACCAATCAAATGCTTCAAACTGGGTATTTTTCAGATACCGGTACTTAGAAAATATGTATCACACAAATTAACTGTCTGGCTTTTACGGCCATCTGAACTACTCCATCGCTGTGTCCAATCGCTGCAAAGTGCACTAGCTGGTAGCCAGTGAACTCTAACCCTAGGATAATAAGCGTCACATTCAAGGGATGATTTTTGCATGCATTTTCTATTTAGAAATTGGGAGATTAAGTCTGCATGCTGCAGGCGATCGGGCTTTGCAGTGGGTAATATACCAGCAAAGGCTCAAACCGTATTATCCACTGTTTGCATGGTATGGTCAATCTATGCAATACTCCATTATGTAATGGATGATGTTGTTGATCAGGTTAATTGACTACAAGCTGTGTACAAGGGAACTGCGGTTCAGGGTTTGATAGGGTGATTCAAACATGATACTGAGCCTTCTGTTTACACTGATTTGTGAGTATGAAAGAGAATTGATTTAGGGTTACAGTTTAAGGTGGCTCGACAGCTCCAAAATGACTATCTGCGCAAGGTACATTCAAGAAGCACACTTAGTGCTATGTCACAGAGTTCTGAATTTCTAACGTCACTATGCGATGTCATAATCACAATGTTGCCTTGTGAGACATCAGTAGGAAAAATTTGCGAAACTATACAATCATTCCAATGTAAAAATATTCAAAAATCGTGTGGCACCTCTCAGATTGCAATTTTCAAAGCAGTTATAACATTGGAAGAGATCGGACCACCCATATTTTGCTACAATAAAAATCATGAACCTCATTCCAATTTGTGCCCTGCCCTCCTCAGTTATTTCTACCTATCCTCCCTAATCGCTCAATGGGTTCGAGTCCTGATGGTGGCGTGCATGTGTGAAACTTTGCCTGTTACTTGCCAACGGGCAGTGGTTCTCTCAGGGAAGTCTGTCACCATATGAGTGAAATAACCTTGAGTGTGACATTTAACCAAATTTCCTCCCTCTCCCCCCACCAATCTCTCACTCGGACGCTAAACCATAATTCTCTCTCTCCCTAATCTCTAAATCTATTGACCTCCACTCTAACTCACAGAGTCTGATGACACCGTTGACGATGATGGTAACCCATTAGGTCGAGATGACAATTTTCTCTCTGAGGATGGGACAGGTCCTGATGGTAGCAGGAAAAGGAGGAGGAAAGAATTAGTCAGAACGGTGAGTGCAATGTCGTAGTTGAAAAGGAAGAAAGAAATGATCCAAACTGACCTGTAGATTATCACTAATGTGGTCATTTATCTGATTTTTATCACACTCATTTTGAAGAAAAAAACCATATGAAACGGGACATGAGCCTAGTGAGTTTCGTATGGGTTTCATAAAACGAGTGTGATAAGAATCAGGTAAGTGACCACGAGTATGAGAATTTATTTCTAACATCACAATATCTTAGTACATAGATGTCGAAACAAAACGAAAACTACGATTTTTGCAACTGTTTAAAAACTGGGCCACCTAGCGTCATTATCAAGCGCTGCACCGAATCTAGATAAGAGCTACGCGAAAAGATATTTAGCGATTAAATAAACTCAAAACTTCTCTTTTATGCATTTTGAGTCACTTTACCTTTTGCCACAATCTCTCACCATCGCAAGGATATTTTGTTCACAACATACATGCTATATATGGGAGACATGGAAACAGCTGATCGCGCGCACCAAAGACCTCGACCCAGATTTGTGAAGGTTCAGAATTTCATAAACTGATGTCACTTTATTGATGCTCCTTATTTAAACATCTTATTTAAATTATATTAATGACGATGTCCTCGGGCATGGTGAATGAATACCAGATATTTCTCGACATAAACAAAGAGACCGAGTCACTAGTCAACAAAACTCGAAAGGACGTCACTGTGTTGTCGAAACTGACACAGGGAGTGTTGGCTTAGTTATTGCAGGCCGGCAATTCACACTCGCTTTTCACACACTGTTTGTCTGTGTTCGTTGGGTTGATGAGGAAGTGGACAATCGAGAAAACATATTCCCCACATAATATATGTATATTATCAGGTAAATACTGTCAGTTTTGATTTCTACTTTCTTGAACTGTTCATTTATTTTGGGCCGTCACCATCATCTGATTTGCTTTCCAGTATAGTTTTTATCATTTCTGAGATGTGTTCAAGGTTCAAGTATTCAAGTAGGCGTTGAAGTATTTAATTCTGAATCCCACCATTAAATATAAATAGGAGAAAAGACTCAAAATAGATAGTTACAATGTTGAAACAAGTGCAGAACATGCATGACATGAAGGGTCAAGCGATACTTCTGTGAATGAAAATTGAGCATGACATTCCAATATGATGATGTACTTGAAGTAATCCATTGTGGGCGACAATGTGAGGCTTGTTTCGATTGGTGTGAAAAACCCTGATTTGGCTACATATAAACGCCAATCGAAATATATATGTAACAAAAATGTATAGGTGTGATATGAGTTTTGTATCATAGGTGTATCACATGGTTTTTCGTCACTGTGGACAGTGATGTGAGAAGAATAATTTACGTGATTGTGTAACTTACTCTCAGAATATTGTTAATGATATTTCTGTTCTGATACATCTGAGGCATCCTCTCGAGACAAGACCAGTCCTTTACCAAGCTGTACTCCACCCCTTGCCACAATGGATCCTTTCCAATATCGGTCTCAGATGGTGTGCTTAGTAAGGCGTGACTTGCTCCGAGCCTCATCTGCAAATTTCTCAGCAGTCTATTTTCGCTTCTGCCTATGCCACAACATGATGGCATAATAGGGTAAAATGCATCCAATTTAGGGAGCTTCTTGAAATTAGGGCATGAGTTCCTTGATAGGAATGGCATATGCCCGTGATCCAAATGGAATAAACTACATGAACTATGCCCAATTTGGTGTTCTGATCTGGATGGAGAAGAGTTCCAAATGGAATGGCCTATAATGGAATGGCACAGGCCATTCCCCTCATACCATTGCTGAATTTGCATGGTATGGCATAAGCCATCCTTTGTCTGCCAAGTTCCAAAGAGTATGCCATGAAGTTCCTACGAGTTCCAACTCCGTGCACCATTTCTCTCTGTTTGGACTGCCCTATACAATTTCCTAGCATGCTCCAATTTCAAGAAGCTCTCTTACATTCTGTTCGATGAAAGGCCCATTATGCTTATAAGTCCTAATGAATATTTGGACAACTTTAAGTTGAAAATTGAATATGTCAGATATTACAAGGTAGAAATATTGCTCCATGTTGGCGCATAGGGAGAAATGAAAATGAACTATCCAGATTTCCAACGGCGAACCATCCGTATGGTTCCCGGGTGTGAAAAGGAATAGGACCCAACGTCGTGATATGACTGAAATATAGTTGAAAGCGACGTTAAATCATATTCACTCACTCACTCACTCCACCGGCGAAGCCAAGTGCGGATCAAACTTTATTATACACTCTGCCCGAGACCCACATAATATTATTTATCACATAACTGTGTTGTTATTTAGTGACATAAAGCCATGATGTAAATATCATATGTAACTAGTGACACAACACTTTCAAACACGCTGATTGGATAATACATGTAACGTGAGAAAATAAATTACTACGCTTGGTCGTGACGTCACTGAACTATTTTTTCCATTGATAAAGATTTACTACGAAATACTATGTTTACAAGAGCAACAACAACATCTGCAAGACGATCAAGTCTACATACATGCATCGGACTGCAAACTATAATCATGATAATTGTCAATAGCCATACATGCAGCAGCAATAATCGACAATACAATTTTGACAGCTCTGAACTTCATATTTTGTATAGTACTCCCGTAGTCTGTCATTGTTTGGCGAATGGAGTCAGCCCGCCATTTTGGGTACCGTACCGTATACTATCCCATCAGATCTCAGAATTACACGTTTGTTCATTCTGTTTGCAATATCTGCATGGAGTCTTCCCGAGGTTTGCTTATTTCTTGCAACACAGATCTGGATCTTAGAGATTTCAAACGTATTTCGTATTAAAAAGGATCTTGTCAGCCTGGCATGTCGTCACCTCGCTGAGAGCTCGCCAACATGTCGCGCGCATGATGGCATGCATCGGACACGAGTGTAACTCGTGCCATCACATGAACCAAAATAAATAATGTATGAAAAACAGCTGATTAACAAGTTACACTTACTGCATTCTGTTGTGAAAAGATCTACGATATTTAAAAATGCTGTGAAACTAAGCATCCCTAAAAAGGAAGTGCTCAAACTCTGTTGAGTTTTGGAACTATATCGGCTGAGCCCAGGGCCGCTTTTTTCGCCGAGAAGGAAACAAAGAAAGATATTTTGAGATAGATTTGATGATAAAATCTTTCGAATGTTTGCATTTATTTTTGATTATTAACAGTTATGTGATAAACAGAATCTTACACTCGTGGCAATTTAATATGAAAGTTATGACACTCGTTGAGTAAGTATTTCGTTATTCTAAGCAAGGTGTATGTAGCCTTTGTTCGCTACTGTGCCCAAAAACAAGGCGAGGAGTGCAAATGGGGAGGAGGAGGGGGGAGAATTTGGTTTAATGTCACACTCCATGGTATTTCACTCATACATGTGTCATATGGTAACAGCCAGTTTTAATGGTGGAGGAAGCTGATGTACCCAGAGAGAACCACTGCCCATCGGCAAGTAACTAGCAAACTTTCACACATGCACCAGCAGGCTCGAACCAGTGCTGGTTAGCTACAAAGGGCCCTGGTGAAGAGTGGAGCCCCATCTTGAGACTGGGCTTGCTTGTTGAAGATGGGAATTTGTTTGCAATGTGAATGTCCATACATATGCATTTTCCTTTCAGATTGAGGTGAAAATGTCACCAGGTTCACTTTCACAACAGTCAAGCAGAGCACTATGTTTCCCTGTTTTGTTTGTTAATTTTTACCTTGTTTATTAGAATTGGGCTGTATAATATGAGCAACAGTGGAGTTATGTATCCAGAAATGCCTGCCTCCATTCAACTTGGTGAATTACATAAAAATGCAAGAAGTATGTAAATTATCGTTTTCTTTAAATTTTTAATTGCGAATGCATGACTGTACTGACCCCTGTCCCTAGAGAGCCTTCTGTCTCTCTCTGCGCTGTTATTCTGACATTTGTCTGGTTTGTATTTGCAGAATGCTGTATTTATGGAGGGTGTAGAGGGGATGACCCAGGTGTTGACACAACCCAAACTGTCACAGATACAGAGAAAAGTACAGCAGATGTGTGAATGGAGGGGGTAAGGTGAACCTGGCATTGTACACCTGGACATGCTACAGAAACATAAGGCCATAATTAACAAAGGGTTTGTTTCTTGTAACCAGACCTTAATCTGGGTCGATAGGTTGGGAAGTATATTTTATTTTATTTAAAGTGGAGTAAATGTTCAGGGGGAAAAAAAAACAATCCAATAAAAAAATTGCTTGTTGAAATGCCAATAAAAAGTTTTAGGTAGGGGCGTTCAATGATGGATGGTCAATGAGGTAGGGTTACCACAAACCAACTCTTTTTAAGTTTGGCCTAACATCACGGAAAGGCATAATATGGTATGTCATATCACTTGCCCCACATAACCAGGTTAGCATGGTTAGGAGAATCCCGCTCTCTAAAATGGAGGTAAAAATGGTCATTTTCGCTCAATAAATCAGTTCACATAATGAATTCACCAAAATCCTCTTGAGGCGCATACAGATATATCTATTCACATTAAATGGTAGTAAACAAGTAAATTGCCATCTTATCTAATTTGCATAATAATAGGCCAAACATCCTTCACGCTGTTTAAACAACATTGACTGGTTCTTCACATGGCAAATTAATTTTATGACATGGAACTACAGATAAATCAATGCGCCTGAAATTTTGATGAATTGGTTATGGGGGACTCAAAAGTTATTGAGCAAAAACGACCTTTTTTACCTCCATTTTAGAGAGAGCGGGATCGCTCTAACTTGATTACCATAACATGGCACCTAGAAGATGTGTAAAGCAGATTTATCTGAATTACCAAATATTATATTTGTCGGTCAGACTGACAAGATAATTTTGTATGTCCTTGGGAAACCTTTCCTCAATTTAATGCACCATTTTTATGACGTCCTATCTCTGTTCATATTTACTCAAAAACTCGATCATAGGTATAATGCATTATGGGATAGTATGAAGACTCCATGTTGTATTGTTCTATTGTTTTTACCTCATGCTATTTTGTTCAGTAATGGTTTTCCCGGTGCCCAGCCTGTGTCCATGGATCGAACCAATTTAGAGAGGGTCAAAACCAAACCTTACAAAGTCAGCTGGAAGGCCGATGGAGTGAGGTGAGAATTGTGAATAGATCTAACTAAGTTCTCGGCAGTGAATCCTCAAATAATCCATTCAGGTTCCTGTTGCTTCAATGCATTTTGCTGAGAAGCATCAGGAGCTCGATAATGTGATGTCTATCACTGTAATATCACTTGTCTTTATTGCACCATGTAAGCCTCCTGTCTGTGTCTTGTGCGCTGTTCTCAGTGTTTTATAGGTTGGACATGTTGGATGGAGGGTGTCTGGTTCCATGCTGCTCTAAAGATTTCTGCTTTGAAGTAGCAGGAACACAACTGGGCTGGGTGGTTCTTAGTTGGTTTGTCGTGATATAGCTGAAATATTGTTGAAAGCGACGTTAAATTCTATTCACTCACTCACTCCTTCACTGGATGTGCAAATCATGTCATCCTTGTGAAATTTGGTTCATGAACTTCATGATGACACCCATGACATGTTTTGCTTACAACCATGGTAGAACTCAAAGGCTTGTTTTTGTTGTCTGCTGTGACCATGATAACAAAATATAGGCTTGGGATGGGGTTATGTACATCATAGCATTAGCCACCTGTCTATTGAACCGGCAAAATTCAAATTTGGGCAGGCAAAAACTGTCAAATTTAACATGGGAGAGATAAAAAAAGCCTGTCCAAATCTAGCAAAATGTGATATTTGAACACTATGGATTTCATAACCTGGCTAACATCCTAGGTTACACCCCTTACTCTGGTATTTTGGGCCATTCAAGTATGTTCACAACAAGTGGGGGGGAGGGGGGGGGAGTGGTCAATAAGCATGGGACAAACTGTAGGTTCATACTACAGTATGTATGTGAACATACTGTAGGTTCATACTCGCCTGCATAATGCTGAAATGCCCCTAAATGTATATTACATCTATATGTTTTCAGATACATGATGTTGATAGATGGTCCCCAGGATTCCTATATGCTGGACCGTGACAACTCGGTATTCCAAGTGTCACATATTGAATTCCCAAAGAGGAAGGATCTGAACTTGCATATTCAAAATACTTTGCTGGATGGGGTTAGTATGCCTATACAATAGAAACTTTCCAATGTCATTGCGGAGTTTGTATGTTGCAAGGAAAACCTGCAGCTGAAAAGCTTTGAAAATGACAATTTGAAATTCAAGGCCTTGAGAATCTGGTGAACTTGAAAAATACATTAAAAACAAACTGTTTCTACCTTTAGACCATTCCAATAAGATCACTTCGATTACGGGCTCGCCAACCTGCTTTTTTGATGAAACGCAATAAAAATAAAACTGAAAATTGATAAAAAAAATTATTTCCGCCGACCTGTTTTATCAGCGTGTAGAACAAACTGAACTCTATAAATAACTACCATTTCTCCGTGATATCGATAATATATCACGCTTGGAATAACTTTGTAATTATTTTGATATAAAACTTCAGTACAGCTGTTTCATGTACCGGGCCTCAATTACATAGGGAGACGTCATAATGTATTCGTGTTTACTAGCACAAAGGTCAAGAATGCCGTGTACGGTCATAGAGGTGTGTCCGGTTCATCATTCGGCCATTTCACTGGGCATGGGATACATGTATATCAGCGACACTCCAACGGACCGCCTGCTATTACTTAATACAGAATCAATGACCTTTGTGCCAGTGGGTATGAATACATTATGACGTCTCTCTATGTAATTGAGGCCTGGTACATGAAACGAATGTACGGGAGATTTATATGGAGAGAATTACAAAGTTATTTCAAGCGTGATATATTATTGATATCACAGAGAAATGGTAGTCACTTCACAGAGTTCAGTTTGTTCTACATGCTGCAAAAAAGAAAATTTATGCGGAGAAAAGATCCTAAGTAGACGTCTAATTAAAATGGACAGACTTTAGGTATGATATACCTGGGTCCTGAGAATGGTATATTCTAATGATAAATCAATCACTCAGCATTCAATGTAGTCTAAAATGTGCAGTTCTACAACAATTACAGAACTGATCAGTGTGCCTGATTTAATCAATCTGTAATTAAATTCATGTCAAATTGAACACATTATAATGCATTTGAAATTGATCATCTTTTTGTTCCCAGACATGCCAGATGTGAAATTTCACTTCTGTCATTGTATTTTTGAAGCATTTATCAAACATTAATAAATCACTGACCTGATCCAGATTGTCTATATCTCTTCACAATGTGCTCAACGGATGTGATAAATATATTTTGTTTGATGTCACTGGGGATTTTCCTCCCTCTGGAAAGCCTAAACTTAACAGTAAATGGGGGAAAAGAATGGTGCAGTTTCGATTTTAACACATAATATGAACAGAACTATCTTTCAACTCAAGTTGCAGAAGTTTATCTTAACTATAAACGAAGACTTAGATTTTTTTTCAAGATGCCCAGTTTGCGAGGGTCCCAATTACAGTCCCATAATTGACAGAATAGCCGATCTTTGGTTTAGAGGGCCAAGATGGCTGCAAGTGGACAATGGTGGAAGCAATTCTTGTTCTCCGAATGTTTATTTTTGTGATTACCTTGGTAAATCTCATTCTAAATTTATCTTTTCTTGTAGGAGATGATAATGGATAAAGTCGGTGAACAAAATGTTCCTCGATACCTAGTCTATGATATCGTCAAATTTGAGGTCAGTGTAACTGGATATTGACAAGATTTTAAGACATCAACATCTGTTAAACTTAAATCTGTGAGGTATTTTCTTGTTGATTTATTGACAGTTGATTCACATGTATCGCTATTCTATCCATGTTACCATGTGATGAACCTCTCAGAAAATGTGATTGGTTGGATTTTCTTCCAATTTTCACCACAAGCCAATGAAAATGCCGGATATCCATTTGACAATTGAATTGACCAATCAGCTGTTTTAAAACCGGAAGATATCCCATGATGCACTCTTGTTTCTATTAAACTTCACCAAGCAGTTAATAACATGGATGAAGCAATCATGTGAACATCGACCTAAAAATTATGTGATAACATGAACCAAGCAATTATGTGAACATGGATCTAGGAATTATGTGATAACATGAACCAAGCAATTATGTGATAACATGGACCAAGCAATTATGTGAACATGGACCTAGAAATTATGTAACAACATGGACCAAGCAATTATGTGAACATGGACCTAGAAATTATGTGATAACATGGACCAAACAATTATGTGAACATGGACCTAGAAATTATGTGACAACATGGACCAAACAATTATGTGAGCATGGACCAAGCGATTTTGTGATCATATGACCCAAGCAATTATGTGATAACTGAACCAAGCGATTATATGAACATGGACCTAGAAATTATGTGATAACATGGACCAAGCAATTATGTGAACATGGACCTAGAAATTATGTGATAACATGGACCAAGCAATTATGTGATAACATGAACCAAGCGATTATGTGAACATGGACCTAGAAATTACGTGATGATATGGACCGAGCAATGTGATAACATGGACCAGGCAATTATGTGATAACATGGACCAAGAATTATGTGGCAACATGGACCAAGCAATTATCATGATAACATTGACCAAGCAAATATGTGGTAACATAGACAGAATAATTCCAGGCATCTCAGTGGATTTAAAATAGAGAAGTTGTCACCCATAAAAACAAATTCTTCAAGTTCAAACATGCAGTCTTCTCAGTATTAATCCATGCATTCAAAATGGCTATTTCTGTTCATTGATCTCGAGTAGAATATCGTAAGTATATACTGTTCAAACCATATTCAACGAGCAAATTATATGGCTGTTGACACAGAGAATATAAACAGTTCACATACAAAGTGTGATAGATATTTTATCTGATTGTACTAGGGTTTAGATGTTGGAGGTACAGACTTTGAAAGGCGATTATACTGTATACAGAAGGAGATAATTGGGCCGAGGTATGCCAAAATGCAGCAGGGCATGCTGGACAAGGCGCGGGAAAACTTTAGTGTCCGAGCCAAGCCTTTCTGGGACATCAGCTGCTCGAGAAAGGTATCTGAAAAACATTCTTTTGCAGCTGCAAGACATGACATTATATGAGAATTCCTGAACTTGTCAAATTGAGTAGGATTATTCGTATAGGTTCATGTGCAGTGGCGTCACTATCAGTCCCAGTCTTATAAGTAATAGTTATCACCTGAGACAGAGGGGTTCATGCTGAATGAACACTCACACCAGTCCGATTTTAAATCGGACTGGTGTGAGTGTTCATTCTGCATGTACCCCGATGTCGAAGGCGATAAATAACTTACACAATGACCGTATTGTGTAACACATCATGGTTGTTTTCAGGACAAACAACACATTTGCATACGAAACGTAACTTCCACAACCCGTTTGACTGGTCCGTAACTCACACGTTATCGTTACAAAGATTTGTAACAAAAAGATATATGTAATTGATATATATACGTATCACAATCTACATTACGTGAAACGCATATGAAGCAAAATATGCAGACATACAAATTACATATCCCTATGTCCATACGCATGATCTCATACTAGGCCTATAATTAAGGGAATGTCTGACAGAAATGCACGTTTACCGGTACACATTTGACTTGTACCCACACATATACGTACGACAGAAAATTGATGCGTTACGGCATACAGACGCATCATATTTTGACTGCTTAGTCTGCAATCAACGCTTAGCAGGCGACAACCAAAGATTAGACCTATATTTGACGCAGTCGCCGTTTTAATGTATGTATATCAGAAGGCATATGGTGTTACGCTCATAAAAAGAAATTGTGACTGGATTCAGTGAAACTACAGCAAGAATGCACGACCGCGACGACGCTGTTGTCACCCGACAAGAAGGTATGTGACTGGCAGCAAAATAAACCAAAGTGTGATATTTACATGGCGTATTTCCATGCAGATCCTTTTACGATACATGTAGCTTGTCACTCCAATAATGGAAAGTAATTCTGTATTTGACTGACATTCATCAAAGCTGACTTGTGATTTTGTGGTGCTCAATTGAGCCATCTTCGCATATCCAAGTCGAACACTACGCGTGACGGAACACTAGTGTAGCATTTAACTTGAAATGCGAAGATGAATTAATTGAGCTTGTGTTTCTCGAAATTTCACTTGAAAGTTCGATATCAAAAGGCTTTTGTATCATTTTCATATGAGTTATCTCGTCGCAATGATTAATCTTAAAATGTTTGATAAATCACTTGAACACTGGGTACGGGTTAATAAATTACTTTAACACTCACCCACTTATTTCTACATGAACACCTGCTAATTCCTGAAGGCGACCAGGCGATTCACGCAGACGAATGCCCATGCCAGACAAAGAAGTCAGTGTGTCTCTTGAAACTAGGGAGGTGTTCATGTCAAATATCACCCCGGATTTGATCGGCATGAACACCCGGTTCTTGCTACTTGAACACCGGGGCACAAGTGAAACCCATTGTGCGCCGAGTCATTACGACAAAAGAAAAACCCCGGTTACACAATAGAGTCAGTGTGTAACACCAATTATATCAGCCACAGTACACAGCACTTTTTAACAGACTGTGTTTAAATGGGGAATATTGCTGCAAGATTTCTTAGCTGCAGCAGGAATCCTAATTGTGGGGGTTGAACAGATACCATTATTGAATCATCAAAATGGTGTCACAATCTGACAAAGCTATGAGGATGACACACAGATTATCAGTATCATTTCGCCTGATAATGACAGTGGTGCCACCTCGTGGGCATATGTATAATTACTTTACCATTTGGAAACTCGCATGATGAACTTGGAGTGGTGTTGTCGTTATATATATCTCATATCGGGTTAAACATGCCCGGTTTAGGTCTTCTATATATAGAAGTTTAATACAATTGAATCTGTAGTGCTGAGAGAACCATTGTCAGTATTTATTGGTTAATTTGGCCATTAATTCACATAACGACTAGCCTTAGGTCTAATGTTGTAAAAGCTGATTTAAATTGAATATTGATATATGATATGATGTATTATTAGGATACATTGAAGTTCTCTGGCCTTGTCGTGAGAGCCAAGCAGAAGATCACGCTCAGGCATGTCAGGCCTGTTTCAGAAAAATGTACATGGGATTGTGGAGGGGGGACAGTGGGGAGATTTAAAAACATTAGGAAGATTGAATTAATGGTAAATGGGTGGTTGGGGTCAGAAATGGTGGTCTTCCCCTTACCCCATGTACACTTTTCTGGAATAGCTATCACCTATTTCTCACCGGAGACGAGGTTTAGGAGAGCAGTCTATTACTACTACAGTGAAACTTGGGTAAACTGATCATGCTTGGGACCAGATTACAGTGTCGGTTCTGGTTCATCAAGGTTCAAAATACTTCAAATTTAAGTATTGGAACCATGGATAATACTGCCAGTGGTATTGTGGCCAGGTTGGTCAGTTTACCCAGGTGTTGGTATTCGCAGGTTTCACTGTAGTTGCATTGTTTAGTATAGAGTTCTAGTCAATTTGCTCACCATGAAAATCTGATCCAGGTAATTCCCTCATGCCAAGGCCTGGTTATCGAATATATGTACAGTGACACCTGTGTACACTGACCATGCTTGGGACCAGATCAATGTGTCAGTTTTGACAGGGTTCTAGTTTATCAAGGTTCAAACTACTTTAAGTAATGGGACCATGGATAATGCTGGTATTCAGAGGTTGATCGGTGCCCATGTGTCGGTAATCACAGGTTTCGATGTAAATCCATAAGAAGAAGGCACTATTGGACTCCATTCATACTTCAGTTGAAAGAAAATTGACATGTTCGGTGTTGCCATCTGACTTGATCTTTGACATTGGTAGGAGTTTTAAACAATTTACAGCTGAATAAGGCCATACAATTTTAATGTCTTGTTTCTCAAGTTCCACCGTGTGAACATTTTACTTGCCACTGGACCGTTTTTACCCCTCAGTCTATTAGGCTGGGGGTTCTGTCATTGGCATGTACGTCCCGTCTGGTTGGTCATCTGGTCGTCGGTCATCAACAACACTTGTGTCCAGTCTAGAAGCCAAACCGTTGCCTCTAGAGACTTCAAATTTGGTGCACAGGATTGTTGGGTGGTCATCCACAAGCCTATAGAATTTGGTTTCCATGGCAACATCATGCAAATGTTCATATGACGATGTGAATGTGATTAAGGTAAACCATTTCAGCTAGGGACTTCAAATTTGTCATGCAGTATTGCTGGGTGGTCAACCACAAGCCTTTTGAATTTGAGTACATTACAGTGATTTTTAGCTCGCCGTATACGAAGTAGGCGAGGTATTGGGAGAGAGAGGGGAAAAGTGGCGATGTCGGTGTCCGGTTAACTTTTTATCTTTAGGCTGGACTTAGAATAATTTTGACTTCTTTTGGACTCTGAAAATTTTCTTAGTTAATGTTTTTTCTTTAGGCTGGACTTAAAATTATTTTGATTTCTTTTGGACTCTGAAAGTCCAGGAGCTTACATCATGCTACACTTATTCAACCCATCCACTACCCTCGGGGAGCAGGTCCCCATCCCTGGGGCACCGAGTCCCACCCCATATCTCCTAAAGTAAGCTTTGCCCGATCCCATACTCTCATATAGTTTGGGAGCTCAGATCATCCTGTACACTTATTCAAGCCATCCACTAACCCCGGGAGCATGTCCCCACCCCTGGGGCACCGAGCCCCACCCTATATCTTCTAAACTAAGCATTGCCTGACCCCATACCATCATATTTTCCTACAGCTTACATGACCCTACACTTATTCAACCCATGCGCTACCCATGGAAGCATGTCCCCACCCTCGGGGCACTGTGCCCCACCATCCATCACCTAAACTAAGCTTCGCCCGATCCCATATCCTCACATTTTCCTGAAGCTTACATCATGCTACACTCATTCAATGCATTGCCCAACTCCATACCCTCATATTTCAATTTCTAATTTTATATCTCTTATATGTGATACTAACCTGTTATTAGGCATGAGATGCAGTGTACATTGTATATAATACAGTCATACATACCAAATCACATACAGTATATTCCATTATAGTATTTACTAATAGTTTGGTGACATTATTTTATTTCAGAAGTACAATATCAAAATAACTGGGGGGAGAATCCCGCAGTACCGAACCCCTGTTAGTTTTTAATTTTGTGTCGCCTCAAATGAAGGACGCCATTTCCTTAAATTTTGCTATCAAATTCTCGTTGACCCTCTGAAGCTTTTGCACAACCATATCTGTATTCATCATGTCTATGCAATGGGATGTGTAAGCTTACTTTTGAAAAAAAAATGTAATATTTATTGGTAGTTATATAATATAGTTCCTCCTTCAATCCAACCTCAACATCACTAAATATAGAAATCATATTTCTTAATAAATGTATTATTTTAAATGATGTGCATTGCCAATGATGTGCAACCTCAAATGATGTGCCATACTGAAGGGCTCGATCTTTTTGCGAAGCTGCATGTATCTCTTATATGTGATACTAACCTATTAGGTAGGAGATGCAGTGTACATTGTATATACACAAACACGTCGAATCAACTACAATATATTCCTTTATAGTAATTACTAATAGTTTAATGACATTATTTCATTTCAGAAGTACAATATCATATAACCAGCGGCCGAGCCCCTGGTGGTTTGGAATTTTGTGTCACCTTTAATGAAGGACACCATTTCCTTCAATTTTGGTATCGAACCCCATTCCTCATCATGATTTAACCTAAAGCTTTTGCACGAACCATATTTGTCCAGGCATTTCACACCCACATCTCAGACCAAATTTCAATTGTACATGTATTCATAATGACATGTATAAGCTTAGTTATCTTTCAATCCAACTTCAACGTTACTGACAAAGAAGTCAAATTTTTATAACAATATGTATTGTCATTGCCAGTGATGTGCAATCTGAAGGGCTCGATCTTTATGCGAAGCTGCATGTTATTGACAAAACCCAAAACGGTGAGCTGCCGGGTTACAATCCAACTTCAACATCACTGACAAAGAAGTCAAATTTTTATAAGAATATGTATTGTCATTGCCAGTGATGTGCAACCTGAAGGGCTCGATCTTTATGCGAAGCTGCATGTTATTGACAAAACCCAAAACGGCGAGCTGCCCGGTTACACATAACCCTTGTTGTGGTTTCCATGGCAACGTCACACAAAATGTCTATATGGCGATGTGAACGTGATAAAAGTCAAACAGTTTCAGCTAGGGACTTGAAATTTGGCATGCAGGATAGTTGGGTGGTCAACCACAAGCCTATTGAATTTGGGTACATGGCAATGATTTTTGTGGTTTCCATGGCAACATCATGCAAAATGTCCATGTGACGATGTGAAGGTGACAGAAGCCTAACCGTTGTAGCTAGAGATTTCAAATTTGCCATGTACATGTAGCATTGTTGGGTGGTCAACCACAAGCCTATCAAAGTTGGACACATTGTGATGGTTTTTGTGGTTTCCATGGCAACGTAACAGAAAATGTCCTTATGGCATTGTGAACATGATAGAAGCCAAACAGTCTCAGCTTGGAACTTCAAATTTGGCATGCAGGATTGTTGGGTGGTCAACCACAAGCCTATTGAATTTGGGTACATGGCGATGATTTTTACCTCTCAGCCTATTAGGCTGCGGGGTCCTGTCGTCGACATGTATGTCCGGACGGTTGTCCGGTCGTTGCCAAACTGTTGCTTCCAGAGACTTCAATTTGGTATACAGGATTGTTGGGTGGTCAACCACAAGCCAGCTTTGTGATGTTTTTTGCAGTTTTCATGCCAATGTGATAGAAAATTTCCATATGACGATGTTAATGCGATAAAGGCCGAACAGTTGGCGATAGAGATTTCATATTTGCTATGTACTATTGTTGGGTGGTCAACCACAAGCCTATCAGATTTGGGTACATTGTGATGATTTTTGTGGTTTCCATGGCAACATCACATCGTCTGTTTGACGATGTGAACGTGATATAAGCCAAACCATTCCAGCTAGGGACTTCAAATTTGGTGTACAGGATTATTGGGTGCTCAACCACAAGCCCATTGGATGTTTTGTGTCATTACCAGCATTTAATGTGCCCAGGAACTTACTACATCAATGAGGCTATGCTTTAATATATGTTTGAGGGCATAACCTAAACCCTGTTTCACTGATGTTTACATGTACTATAACAACACTGTGAATGTTATCTGCCCCAGCCATAATTATCATATTGTGCAGCTTCATGTATTATGCAACTAAGTATTTCTGTCAATAGGCATATTTTCTCTCCAACTGATATCCAAATGTACGAGTTTCCATGATCTGAAGCATACTATTTATGGTTATTTCCTTGTATGTGTTTCCTACATGTACACCACTGTCTGCTAACCCTGGACACATGTTTAAAGGTAAAATACATTCACATGTACTGCTCGGGGCTCAGATGTTGCTGCTGTCTGGGATCTACATGTACATGTAGCTCTGTCCAGCCAAACAATTTGTGTATTTTCTCCTCAAAAAGGCCCAAAAATGGAATAATTTGGATGTAATTATATAATTCTACATTTTACACTTGAGTCTCCAAAGAGACCAACAATGAATATCAATCAAGAAAATGTCACATGTTCAGACATGCTGCTTAGTCTATGTCAAACTGCCCACAGTGATAGATGATATACTTTTATTATTGTTCAGATACTTTTAGGGTTCAAAGCCAGATTGGCTTGAAGCCTTTTGTTTTTGTTCAGAATATTTTTGTTCTTCCGCCATATTTTTCACACGCTATATGTCAAATGATTTATTATAGTCCTTCAATGCATCCAACATACCACACTGAATTAGAGCATTTCCACAAAGTGGATGCTCTTATGTTTTCATGAGAAACGGCTCCGCCGGATCCGCTGCCGCCGCCGCGACTTTAAACGTGTATATCTCTGAAACCGTTAAATATTTTCGGGTCAGACTTTGTGTGCTATCTCCTTAGGCCTGGGGAATTTGTCTGGTTGTGTTTCGATACCCGCTGCTCACCATTATGTGGCGTTGTAGTCAGAGCATAGGTAAACCTTTCTCTGACGATTTCGTCTGAACGGCTTGTCTGATTTCTTTGAAATTTTATTACAATGGTCTTGAAGGATGGTCAATGTGCTGAAAAGGTTTTGGTGTAGCTGGCATAGCTATGAAGGCAAGTTTTTTGTGAAATGAAAATTTGCCAATTCGTTTGGAGAAATATTCAAAAACTGTTCTATTCTAGGTTGCCAAGCATAAATATAGGATTGCCGACATGATAATTCCCTTTCGGTGTGAACCAAATTGCCATTTAAATGTAAAATCTCATTTATCTGACTCAACGACAAAACCTCTATAACCATTATCATGATTAAAGTTTTTTCCATTGAACTCTATGTGCCATCTCCCTAGGGCTTTAGATCTCACCCGCTTGTCACTAGGTGGCGCTATAGACATGAATGCAGGTAAACATGTGTAACATCATATATCTTCTGAACAACGTGTTTGATTTCCATGTAATTTGAGTATAATGATCTTGCAAGATAGGCAAAGAACTGACAAGATTTTGGTGGTGTTGGCGAATCATGGAGAGTCATTTTTGCATTTCAAAATAAGATTTTGTTTTCACAAAAATGGAAATTTGCTTCTTAATCAGAGAAAAGTACTTCTATTTTGCTTAACATGATCGTAGCATTCCCAGTGTTATTATTTACATCTCTTGTGAGCCAAATGGCCATTTTTTATCCCATCGGCATATATGCCGGATGGGATCATGTCGTCACGCTGTCCGGCTGGCTGGCTGGCTGGCTGGCTGAACGACGTAACCGCTCTAAAAGGTGAACCGTTCCAGCTAGAGTCATCAAATGTGGTATACTGCATTGCTGGGTGGTAAAGCACAAGCCTATTGAAATTGGGCACATTTAGTTGATTTTTGTGGTTTCCATGGCAACATAACGAAAAATATCCATATAACGACGTGACCGCTCTAAAAGGTGAACCGTTGCAACTGGAGACTTCAAATTTGGTATACTGCATTGTTGGGTGTTAAAGCACGAGCCTATTGAAATTGGGCGCATTTAGTTGATTTTTGTGGTTTCCATGGCAACATAACAAAAAATATCCACATGGTGACGTGGCCGTTCTCAAAGATGAACCGTTGCAGCTAGAGACTTCAAATTTGGTATACAGCATTGTTGGGTGGTAAAGCACAAGCCTATTGAAATTGGGGACATTCTCGTGCATAGGGTAAAGTCAGCTAAATATATCTTAGTCTAGGCTGCATCAACCCCTGCTTACACACATAACTAAAATGCAGTCAGAGAAAATATGTTGCCATCAGTGGATGGTCAGTATGGAGAATTTAAGGATTCAAGTGAGCTTGAAGTCAGGCCATTTTGGGCAAATAGACATACTGTAACACTGATATTCTGCTTTACCTTTCAGGCCTCATATTGAGGCCTGTATGTTGACCATTCTGGTAATAAAACCTGTAATGGTTGACTAATTGCATAATGCAATTTACATAAGTGGACTAGTACATCCCTTGTGTCAACAAAGTAAACACTTCATTTCCAGAATTAGTGCTATTTCTCTCTCCATTACTGATATAATAATTTGATCCTGTTCCCAAGTCCATTTCTTTAGTCTCCACTGGCTGTGAAGGCTTGGGCTTCCAGATGTCTGGGGATGCATTCTGGCCAGTTTTCAATGAATAAAATCACAAATTATCACTCAGTTAATGCTCAATTTTTTTGTTTTATGTGGAGGTCCCCAGAATTTATTTGAAACTCGAGATGTGAAATTGCACATACTGTTGCATTTTGACAGCATAGTTACAAATGTTGATAATTATTTCTTGAACTGAAAAAGTAGAAAGATTTTTGAAGTGAAACTAATACATACCTACAAAATGGTACATCCCACCTAGGAAATTTTTACATGTATATCTAATTGAAGTAATCCATTGGAACCACTGATGATTTTCCAATAATAGAGAAGAAAAGCAACTCCAAGTAGGGATGACAATTTCATTCTGTATATTTCACTGTTAGTTATATAGCATCTTCAGCAGTGAACAAAGTTACAAACAGCTCCATGCGCACAGTATATACAAGGCATAATGTGATCTTAGCCAATACACATTTATGAATAGATGAGCCAGTAAATTATGTCAGGCAAGTTGGACGGATATTAAAATGCTGTCATTTTCAGAAATTTGTTAAATGTTAAGCAATGACCTGACAGCGATCTACAAATGGTGTGATTCAGGTAATACAATACACACTCTAATTGATGAAAACAATACATAATCTGCTTATCTGGCAAGAACTAAGTAAACTGTGCACAAATGAATAAAGTATGGTGATATAGTGGGTATGTACCTACATTGAATATTTCTACATGTCATGAAGTTTGGATAAGGACTGTCATTTTAAGATAATATAGGTATAATTTTCTTGGCAATCCACATCAGAATTGATGGAATCCTACAAATGTTGTAACTCGCATGTTTCATAATTGTATATTACCATGCGAGTTACAACAATTGTGGAGTGTGTATTGTAACACCTGAATCACACCATTTGTAGATCGCTGACAGGTCATCGCTTAACATTTAACAATTTCTGAAAATTACGGCATTTTAATATCCGTCCAACTTGACTGACATAATTTACTGGCTTACCTATTTATAAATGCGTATTGGCTAAGGTCACATTATGCCTTGTATATAGACTGTGCATATGAAGCTGTTTGTAACTTTGTTCAATGCTTAAGATGCTGGAACTAATAGGGAAATATACAGAATAAAATTGTGATCCTGGCTACTCGGAGTTGCTTTTCTTCTCTATAATAGAAGTAAAATGGTGTGTTTTGGTGCATTTTGACAGAATATTTAGACTTTGAAGATATGTAACGATGCCCCGAAATGAACTGAATTTTCTGTGTTATCTGTTTGTCTGTCTGTGTGTCTGCCCATCTTTCTTGTCATACTAGTCCATGGGCCCAGGCATATATCGGTACCATCAGAGGAAACCAAACTTTAGGGCTACTAAGTTATTGGTAGGGACTATATGATTATTTCAATATGTGATAACCGTTCCAGAAGAGCAGCTTAGTGTATATTTTGCATTTTTACCATTTTACCATTCTGAGATATTGACTTTTTGGGGAAAATCACACAATGGACTACTGACACATCCCATGAAGGTAATATCATTCAATAACAGCTCCGGATATCCAGAATTGTTATCTGCACAGTTACAACAAGCATACTTCCCATCTTGAGGCACATGCTTTAGTTTGGTATTCAAACGGCTGATTTGCACGCTGGATTTTGTGAAATTTTGCGGATTTATTATTATCATTATTTACGGAATGTTGTGTGTCCCATATGAGTGCCACAGTCCTAATGGATCAGCTACCCATATGTACCTTGTTTGCAGTGAAGCACAAAGGAGGACCATCCAGCTGGTTTCAACAAAGTTGTAGAATTTTTCCTTCCCATACCCCCGAAATGCACATTGCGGCTGAATATATGAAAATTACAATGTAGCTCAAATTTGATATAATCTTTCGCCCCACCAGAAATGTTTCAGGTTGTGCACACTGGAAAGTATATAAATGTATTTTATAATGTCATAAGTGTATTGTATAATAAATACTGGTCCTAGGGGGCCACACCTGCAATAACACTGGTGAAAACCCAGACTCCTACTTGCCCGTTTTGTTTGCTAATACTGTTATGTGGAAAATGGAATAGGTCTTTGGATTATGGACGCGGATATTCTCTAATGGACGACGGCTGGATTATGAATGACGGACTAGACGCTTGTAATACCTAGTATTCATTGTTTAGTATCTGCGGGTGCAAGTTTCGGGTTATTTTAGGTCGAAAATTCTTATTTCTGACCAGCAAAACCCTCATCAGGGAGCCTATATGCATTGACCGTTATGGTCAGATTTTTTATTTTTTCAGTATTTCACTGATGCTTTTACCCCGCCTATAGCATAATTGTGGCTGGCTGGTAAAGTTTTCGGCATGTTTGTTTGTGATCCAGTATTTCTTTAAGATCCCTTTCAGCCATTTCGTGTATGGATTGAAAGTCGTTATGACGCATACGTCGTTTCAGTACAGACTTATTCTGTATGCCCTCGTTCCTCTTGAGGTATTTGTTTCTGTCGGTAATTTCCGAGGTAGAGTATCCTCTCATTTTAAGCTTTTGCTTGAAGTATTCTGACTAGTCTATGTAGTCTGCAGTATTATTGCAGTTTCGTATACATATCTTTCAGTTCTCCCGTAATGTGCTGATTTGCTGTATAGGTATTTGTAGGTTTCAGTTGGCTTTGTTTAGCATTTCACATCAAGTATTGAGTCAGTCGAACATCTTTTCCCCTTGAAAACGGCAACGTCTAGATAATTGACCTCGTTTTCAGATATTTCATACGTGAATTTCAATGGAGTATGTGCGTTATTAGCCATCTCAAAGAAACTCTCAGCTACGGCTTTATTTGCCTGTAGTAGTATGAAGCCATCATCCCGAAAAGTTTGTGTAATATAATCATTTCTTTGTGTGGGAATGTGGCAATTAGCTGATTGATATGCTTATATATCGCTATATCGCACAGTTCCGGGGAAGGGACTGCTCCCCGTGGTGCTTATTCAGTTAGCTTTGTTTAGGATTTCACATCAAGTATTGAGTCAGTCAAATATCTCTTCCCCTTGAAAACGGCAACGTCTAGATAATTCGCCTCGTTTTCAGATATTTCATACGTGAATTTCAATAGAGGATGTGCGTTATTAGCCATCTCAAAGAAACTCTAAGCTACGGCTTTATTTGCCTGTAGCAGTATGAAGCCATCATCCCGAAAAGTTTGTGTAATATAATCATTCCTTTGTGTGGGGATGTGGCAATTAGCTGATTGATATGCTTGTATATCGCTATATCGCACAGTTCCAGGGAAGGGACTGCTCCCCGTGATGCTCCGACAATATGTCTGAAGTGTTAGTCCTGAAACCTGGATTCATACTTTTCAAGAATCAATCGTGCTATTTCAAGCAACAGATCGATGGGAGGTTTTTGGATATATAATCCATGTTTTCGTATAGGTAGTCAGATAACTTTTTAGTGCTTCTAGGATTTCATTGAATCCGAGGTTCGTGTATAACGAGGTAATGTCATACGTAATAAGTAACGTATCAGTTGGTATCCGACGTTGTACAATCTCATTGATGAATACTGAAGTATCGGCTGAGTAGGTTTCTCGTTCCCACACTATGGGGATAAGAAGAAATCCAGGTAGCGCCCTAGTTTTTCAGTAGGGGCCCCGCATTGAGGTAGCTCAGGTTTTACAGGATCAAGTTTTTTAATAGCCTCTTCTACCTTATGTATTATTGGTAGGAGATATGGTGTAGGCTTCCTGGTCGAAACTTTCAGCAGAAAATTCAAAGTCTCTGACTAAGAACTCCACTAGCATTCAACCTAGCGACTGTCTGTAGTACCGTACCATTTTCATGGTGTTTTCCATATTCATGGATTTTATGTCGGTATAATGTATACCATCGTACAGCTGTCTTTGCGCTTCCACTATGTAGTCCTTTTTATAAGAATTACGGTGGTATTGTTTTTATCAGCTCGTCCTTCTGTGCACAAGATTATATTCTTTGTGTTTGAGAAAGCGAGAAAAATGACGGCTGGTAATAGCCTTCTTCTTTAGTTTCCGTCTAGCCATATTGTCTATGGGTACTGAATGTCTCTCCGTGGCTTTGTGCCGTGTAAAGAGATGGCCGGGCATTGGCAAATGTATAGGCTATATACATGTACCTAGCAGGTGTTCTCTGATAGGACAGAAATGTTTCTGGTGTGCGCTGATTGGTCCACTCTTTGGTGAATCTCATTGGATAATTTTGGCGCTCACACAGGGCTGCATTGTTTGCTGCAATCCCCTCTTTTTGCTCAAGCTCCGGTCAGTTTACCCATCAGTGTGGCACAGCCAGTGTATAGCCTGATTGAGACAGAGATAAATATATTTTCTCGATTTGGCGAGCCTGTATTAAAAGCGCAGCTGTCTGTTCAGTACAGTGTAGGCGAATTAGTGTATATCGCACCTCTCAGAATGTATTAAAATAAACATGTATAATGTAGTATTCAGACTGACACAGTATAATTAACTTGTATGTCAGACTCATGCTGCATTAGCTGCATTGATTTCTAACGTCCTTCTGTGCACAAGATTATATTCTTTGTGTTTGAGAAAACGAGAAATTTGACAGCTGGTTTTTGCTTTCTTCTCCAGTTTCCGTCTAGCCATATTGTCTATGGGTATAGTGAATATCTCTCCGTGGCTTTGTGCCGTGTAAAGAGATGATATTATATGGGCAATATGGCGCAAGAACAAAGTACCTGCTGGTTTGTTTAGCACATGCAGATAAACCATATGACAATGGAGGCCGAGGTCTCTTATCAAGACAACGGTATATGTGGCTTTAGATATCTGCTGGTTTGTATAGCACATACAGATATACCGGAAATATGACAATGGAGGCAAGTCTAGCAGGACAGTAATAATTGTCTTCTGTTTTGACTGGAGGTATAGTTCACCACGGGCAATCATGGTCGGGTCTGGGTAATTCCACAGAAATTACTACAAGGATCAAAGAAGACCAAAGGTCAACTTCGATACACGTGTTGAACCAGCGAGACACGAAGTCAAGTCATATAGTATAATAAATACTGGTCCTAGGGGCCACACCTGCAATAACACTGGTGAAAACCCAGACTCCTTATAATAAATACTGGTCCTAGGGGGCCACACCTGCAATAACACTGGTGAAAACCCAGACTCCCAACCATGAAAACAAAACGGGCAAGTAGGAGTTTGGGTTTTCACCAGTGTTATTGCAGGTGTGGGCCCCTAGGACCAGTATTTATTATACTATACCTCGAGGACTCTGATGCTGATAACAGTGATGAAGACTAAACTACTGATCCATGGTGTGAATGTTTTGGCACAATCACATACATTCATGGCTACAAATATGCATGAGTAAAACATAGTACATAAACATGCCACAGTAGCGTGGTGAAATTTGGGTTATACATAAATTTCACTTTTTGGACGCTTGTTGGAACTAGGGTAGGGGAAGGACAATTCCTATAACTGTGGTAAAAACTTGCAAAATGTTCATAAATGTTTTCCTCATACAACATGTGCATGTTGTAGGCTACTGCGGTTCAGTAGCACTCCCCAGGGAACTTGTATGACAATATTATAAGTTAAAATGTACTGAAAATCACATAATCAACAACATTTTGATAGGCCCTATTGTTCGCCCCTTTCTGCCATAAAACAAATTCTGCCTTCAGGAATGACAGAAAGGATTATTCGGATGGTATAAATAAAGCATTTCAGACATGTATTTGTGGTTTGTAGTTCATTCTAGCCCCATGTGGAAACACCAATTGCATCATTAGTGAATGTTTCCGAGTTTGCCTTTTCGCTTTCATTATGCGGAGGGTGGGTACATTCCAGAGATGAAAACTACCAATAAGCTGCCAGTCTGCAATGGTTATCACATCAAAATATGATCTATATATATACAGCAATTAAAAAATCATAACTAGGATTGGTTTCCTTAGATGGTACCGACAAGTGGAATTTCTGGTCTGG
>JAVTVY010014341.1:0-63363 GCA_036873755.1 Hanleya hanleyi
ACAGTACCGGTATTCTGCACCATTGGTCAGGAAACCTGCAGGCCAAGAGTGAGATACGAGGTGATAGGACACCTTGGACGATGTCCATGCTACGGAACGTAAAATTGTCCCGTCGTTGTCGGGGCTATTAAAGCTTCTCCGATTATGGCTGCGTCGTTTCTCTTCACGAGGGCTAAACACGTCTGCTACACTCCATATATATCTAATATAATGGTAAACTAGATTGACGAAAGTATATCCTACTTCTGGATCGACGAAATAACAAACTTCTTGTTTGTGTTTTAATTTTAACTAAAATATTTTACTTATCATAACTGTCACACAACAATGAAAACAAGGAAGAATATCATCGATATAGCTATTTCCATATTTGTTCAATAGCGTCAATACTGATTCAATCCAAAATATAGAATATATATTTACTTAATATAACTTCAGAAAAGTTATGAAAATTCCTTTGTCAAGAGCTTTGAGTTTCTGCGAACCCATATCGATTCCAATGTGTTCGTTTGATACTTGCTTCAACTCTACTTTGATTTGCTTTTCAGCTTTCCATTATTGACTTAAGTTAAAACATAGAAATCCGCAGCTGGAGACCAGGCGGATACCGACACGGTTATGTTTGAAACATAACGTATTATTTCTGTTTATTTTGTGCCTCCTATACGACAGTCTCTTCGTCTTCTTCTGTGGCCTTCTTATTACAGCTGCAGAGACGCAATAGAGCTTTCCACAGGCGTTCGCGTCTGGAAATGGTGATCTTCCTTGGGGAGTCCAGTATATTTGAGCTTTCGTAAATCTCAATATCCTCGAGAAAATCTATACAAAAACAAAAATCACACAATTCATTCATTACAGTAAAACAAAAGTGAATGAAGAGATAAGCATACATGTATATTGTCCATTAGACATAGGCACTTATTATTAGTAGATTCTATAAACTGGTCTTCTGTCCCCTGCTGTTCATTTTCCAAGTACGTTTCGTGAACATATTCATCCGAACACGTTGTCGATATGACTATATCTGCTCGCGATATTTTCTTAATGCAATGTGGGTATCTATTTTATTCGTTATAGTATTAGTAAAAACCTCATAGCATCACGAGGGGGGGCGTTGTGAGGAGGCTTGTAATTTGTAAATGTGAGTTGTGACCTTGACATTGGGGTCACGTGCATTTAGCTGAGAGTGTGACGTCATCGGTGACGTCATTGGCCGGAAGTCTTCTTCTATGGTATTATTACACTAGCCCATATGAGCGATAAATGGCACGTGTACCTTGGAGATGCATGAGGTCCCCAGTTGATTCAAGGAAAGTCTATGGAAAGACGTCATCGAAAAAGTAGGTCCGGCAATATACGCATGCGTATTCGGGAAGTAGTAGAGAAAGAAAGAGGGGTAGGAATTAGGGTGAACAGGAATAAAACACGTTCCCTCTAGACCCCAATCTCTCACATTCCACTATTTCTGAGTCATGATGGAGAACCATCACGTTTCGGCACACGGCAATGGTTGATTCACTCGTGGGGTACCGAGCGATGGACCGGACTATGTTTGCAGATGGAGACGATAATGAGGGGCGACGCCAGATATTGGAAAAGTTCACAGATGCAGTACTTGCGAGAGTCGACGCAATGGGGAGGCATGCAATCACCCACTATTATTGATATATAACAGTTATAACAAACAACGAGCAATTGGATTGACAGTGCGGGTCACCCTCACAGCACTGTCCCTGATACCAACACGGCTTATAAAAGCTCTTCCCAGAGCCTCCATTTCTTGCGAAAGAGAGACGGCTAACTAGGCACAGACTTTTCATGTCATACTCAACTACCATTACCCTTCACATAAAAACCTATGAGTAGCCACTCGGGTGTGTCCCGTGCTGAAAATAGTACTATTTTGATTAGCTAGTCCAAAGGGATGAGGGGTTCAAATAATAGAACAACAAAATATCAATCATTTTATTATCCACGAAGTTACATTATATCCAAGCCGAAAAGGCGCCCTGGGTATGTTTATTATGTGCCATCATTTGAGCAGCCAACAGTAGCCTTTGTAGCCATCACAAGGTGGTTTGTTAGTTTGGTAATGAAAAACGCTACATTGATGACCATCTCCACGGTTGATTGGGTGTTGAAACGTTGTTTTTAGGCGCATTCCAATGGACCCAAGGTGTCGATCTGGATCAAAGCCACCTACAGCGACGCAAGATGGGTGATAGTAAAGGGTTGGTCGAAGACTCGGATGTTGGCGCCAGAATTGTAAAACCGCAGTTGATCCGTCTCTTTTTGGTTGTCAAAGGTGGCCAAAAGCTAGACTTTTAGACTAGTCGAAATAGCAAACTTGAGATCGCCCATAAAAGAATTTCCGCATCAATCATCGAAAGACTTATTTCATATGACAATTAGCACCAATTCCAAATGTGCATGAAATAAAAATAATAAATACACAAACAGGAGAGGAGCGATCAACAGTTATCAATGACGTCAGCAACATATGATTATGTTCTTTATACAAAATCCTTATAACTGACCATTATTCTTATCCAAATAAATTTCGACGTCTTTTTCTAGAGTATGTATCTCAGTCACGCCTTTGTTGCGTTTGTTCATTTGAACACCATGGAGATTTAAAACACCTGATTATCAAACGGCCTCTAACCTCAGGTTAAGCGGAATTTTACACAAGCTACATAACATAGCGCCAGAGATCTTGCACGCTACGATCGTATTTTGCCGAAGTGTACGATATTGATTTTGAATGAAGTCGTTTGGTGGTATGGTTTTGTTTGACAAGTTTCTGCAATAAGATTCTGTGACGTTGATTAAAATCGTCCCAGTATGCACAAGATATAGCAAATGCTACAATGCGACGTATGTATAAGCCGTATGGAGGTTCTTCTGCAATATCGTCTCTCTTGTCGTCGAGTCGACGTCAGCGAAATCCCTGCTCATTTTCGTAGAGGTATATGACCACATATGATATTTCATCTGGCTATAAGTAGTTTCCTTCAAATCCAGTGAAGGGGAGTATATGTCCATCAATGTGTCGCTAATATAGGGATTATCTAGTGCTAGGAGATCATCTATATAGCGTTTTATGTTGGTTTAATGGTTAACGATCGTCTCGACATAGCTGCGTATATGGGCGAGATCTATCAAGCGGAAATCATGGAGATCTTGGATTATGCGGTGGACATAGAAACACCGTCGGATGGTTGCTCGGTTGCCATGGTACATCTCGCTCATTGGATGGGCATCGGCGCGTACGTCCACAAGGAGATCCATGAAATGCGAATGACCTCATCCCTATCGTGTGTTGGCATGCCTGAATCCATTTAGCCTTTCATGCGTTGAATGGGATGTGCATGCCTCTCAGACGGTGGGGGGGGGGGGTGGTCCCTGTGGCTCGATGCTGGCCTCTGTGGGCTTCTCCACCCTCGAACTTAGCTGAGACACAGGTTGTCGTCCATGTCGTACACGTTGATGACGGCTCAATTGACTGCGGAGTCTGAAGACTCGACTACACTCATCACAGGAATGCATTGGTGCCTCATGGAGTAACCGCTGATGGCGGTGTAAGTTGTCCGCGCGATTAATTATCTCCCAGCAGATCGCGCATTTATGAGTGGAAGATGGTAAGCTTCGGGTAAGCTCCTCAACGCTGGTACGGGCTCCTCAGCACTAAAGCGTGAATATATTGCAGGTTGGTGACGCCGCAACTGACTCAGGCGTTTGAGACTACATTGCTCGCAATCCTCCTTAACACACCCAGGCGCTGAACGTCTCCCGGGAGAACGTACAGTTATACCAGTCGACAGCGTCGTGGCTTGCAACCTCGTGCTGGTGCATGAATGACTTCGAACAGGTCGGAACATCTTGGTGCAGTGGTTGACAGTGTGTATGCACAACAACGGTGGTATAGATACATGTATAACAGTTCTGTCCGCACAGACTACTACTGAGGCCTTGCAATGCTTAACTGTTACAACACCACGTCTCTTTGTCTACGTCCATGAAGGCTGTCAGGTCTGGAAGAATCGGTGGCAACTCACTGTTGGTCGGGTCGATTCATCGAGTCTGTGTTGAGGGCGTAGGCGGAAGGGTGCACACGGTCTACATGTATACGTTTTGGGCAAGCACCCCCTGAAAGACGGATGTCCACGGATCGATCGTAGCGTGCAAGATCTCTGATGATACGCTTCGTAACTTATGTTTAATTCCATTTAACCCGGGGCTAGAAGCAGTTTGGATATGATGTGTTTTACCTCTCCATGGTGTTCAAATGAACAGTTATAATGAAAGCGTCACAGAGATACATACTCTGACTGAGATACATACTCTGACTGAGATACATACTCTGACTGAGATACATACTCTGACTGAGATACATACTCTGACTGAGATACATACTCTGACTGAGATACATACTCTGACTGAGATACATACTCTGACTGAGATACATACTCTGACTCGGAAATCCATTTCGATCAAGAATAATGGTCACGTTTTAGGATTTTATGTAATGAACATCATCATGTCTTGATCGCTAACTGTTGATCGCTTCTCTCTTGCAGGAAACCGTCTTGTGTTATTTTTATTTTATACACATTTGGAATTGTCCTGAAACTTGATTTGCCTGTCACCTCCATCGTCTAACATGACATCAACTGTCAGCACGAGGTCCCTTGACTGGCACAGTCGGAAGAGCAAGCTTTAATAGGTGTATCGGGTTACATTATGAATTATCTCGGTTTGAGGAAGGGTTGATTACAATTTCGATATCGTAAACTATCCCTTTCTGGACAGTAATATTCCAGTGGGACCTGCATATGGCGTATACATATCTCAATTAGTGGCATTTGCTAGATCCTGTGCTAAATGTGGCGATTTTAATCAACATCACAAAACATTGTTACAGAAACTTATAAAACAGGGCTATTCCACCAAACGCCTCCACTCAAAGTTTCTCATATTTGGCGATACATATCGCATGCTGATAAAAAAAATACGAACGTAGCGTACAAGATCTATGGCGCTACGTTTCGTAACTTGTGTCTAATTCCGCTTAACCCGGGGCTAGGGGCCGTATGAACCCATGTACTTCAAGATCCTCATGGTACTCATATGAACAGTCACAATCAAAGCGTGACTGAGATACATCATTCTTTAGATGACGACTTTACAACGAATATTATGGATTAAGAATACTGATCAGCGATACGGATTTGATATTTTTGGAACATCATGTTGTCTTGCCGGCATCATTGAAAACTGTTGACACCTTCTCTCTTGCAGGAAACAAGCCTATGTTTATGTATACTATGATTGTCTTTTTGAATTTGGTGCTAATACTGTTATATGGAATATGGAATAGGTCTTTGGATTATGGACGCGGATATTCTCTAATGGACGACGGCTGAATTATGGATGACGGATTAGACGCTTGTATTTGTGACCTGCCTGTGAAATTTCAACCCTGAGCCGCGCAGCGGCGAATTGTGACCTGCCTGTGAAATTTCACAGACAGGTCACAAAACCCGATTAACCCGACTTAAACGTAGATAACGATTTTGTCACCAAATAATGGATTCTTTCTCATATCACTCGTATATTCTCGAATTAAAAGACAGTCATCATTAGAAAAGTGCGACAAACCTTCGTTTAGCTGAATTTGTTGACATTTTTGCGATCTGCAGCTGATGAATTTCCGTAGCCTCGTTTTGATCGGTAATCAAGGGCAACAGGTTGCAAACTATTTCAAACCCGTGTGTGGATTATCTCAAACCCGTTTGTTGTGATATAGCTATTTCAAGCCGTGTAATCGACCAATGAGCGTATGAATTGATACGGGGTTCGGTGACAAATAGGACTTCACGCATTGCGGCACGTTTCGTTAACAATGACAGTTTAATTGGTTTCGTGTTACATAAGCGATGTTAGATTTCTGGGTAAGTGTTCACGTGTCATGCAGATGAATGAATACACAAGTCATTACGTGATTGCGAGAGATATAATACGTCATCAGGGTTTGGGACCATTGGTGCCAACTCTCATACGAAATAGATCTTCCGATTATTGACGCGATAATTCTTTTATGGACGACGGCTGAATATTGAGTGTCGGATCTGAAGCTTGCTATCCATGTTAGGTGAGATAGTCACAAAGAACGCTACGGCTCCCAAAGTGGATTTCCAATCGCCATTTGACATCTAGATTGATGTGGTACCCTACGTCCTGGTCTATTTGATTCGTTAAAGCGCAGAGGTTCTGGTGATTCCAGATGTAAATGCGCTGCCTAAAATCACGTTGGAGTGGACGCTCTAGATCTGGAACCTGCTCTCCGCCCACATGCAGGGCCCACAGTTGCTGTTGAAATGCCTCAAACAGAAGTGGTTATCGGCATACCGCCCATTGCAGGATATGATCAGACGGTTGGGAAGATCCCCCAGGAATAAATTTTCTTGTGACGAGCTTCTGAGCTGGGACACAAACACTTTGGTTCCCATACGTCGGATGGGGTATTGGACTGGCTTTTTTTCTCCAAGGCTGTGATGTTTTCCAACAATTCGGTTTTCTTTTGTGGGTTTACAATACAGCCTCTTGGATGACGATCTTATAGTCAGACGCTGCATCCACCCGGTGGCCAGTAAAGCAAAGGCCGGTGTCGCCAGCGTCAGCCGGAGTTTAATGAGCACTCCGTTCAAGAGGTAGCGGTCTTGCATGAAGAGGCCCACATGCAGATGTCCCAAGAGATCCACCGATCGACTGTTCACTTTAAAATCCCAACGTTTTACACGTTCGGCATTGTCGTCCGTCTCCATGTGACGTGTGATGTCCCGGTAGAACAAGAGCGCCATCGAATGAGAATTTTGGGCTTCCCGGTGGTAAGACAGCAGCGTTCGATGTAGGCGCGATACGGGTCGAGGAACTCACCAGTTTGTCGATGAGAATCACTTCCACTGCTGCAATAGTGAGTGGAGTCAGAGGTTGACTGGACCCATCGGGGCATCATCGTCCCTGGTGTTTAATCATCGTCGTCGAGATTGGTACTATCATCACTGACGACGTGGACGCTCACGTAGATGTGGGCTAAATCCACGTACGCCGTATCGGATTTGGTGATGAAGAACCGGATAAGCCCCGAATCCGTCCTGCTGGACAGAGGAACATGTTTCACCCAGTGACCCTCTTCGTGGTCTATTTGCGTCGTCGCGGCGGTCCACAAATCAAATTCGCTGTTGGTAGACTGGCACGACTCTGAATGGAGGAAGGGGATTTTTACCCAAAGATGTTCCGGGTCTTCAATGTGCGTCGTCCTTTGATCGGAGGTCGACTGGTGCGAGATCTCGGGGGTACAGGACTTTCATTTGCCACATCTCGTACCGCTTGGACGACCAGCACGCCCCTCGCTGAATGCATCACCGAGGGCTTACACACCAGTCCGGAGGGCTTGTATCCCGACCGATTCAGTCGGGACGGAATATTTTGACAATGCTTCCAAGCATGTTCTCCAGTCCGTGGCCCCGATGAATGCGTTTCATCTATAAGGCTAGACTATATTTATCTACTGCACGAAACGTCCAAATATGTATCCTGTGCACATTTATTACAGCACTATGCTAGGCGGCCTGGCTAACTTTAGCACTAGGCTGTCTATGTTGCACCGACTTGCTCACATGGTGATATTCTATCCCAATAAACAATTTCTCTCTAATGTTGGAGGCCGGCCGATTTTAGCACAGGCCAGCCTCTTTACTAGGGATGACGCCATGATTCTGTAGTACACGAAGTCCGTTACTTTTGTTCTCGTTTTGATTTTGGAATTTCTATTTGAGGGCAATAGATGTAAATTTGATTCACGATGCTAACAAAGAAGGCAGGCTCGCCGACGATCGTAGAACGTTGGAACTATTGCGCGGACACGGAAGCTATATGAGAGCGATCGGATCATAGATAAACCTATCATGATCATAGGCAAATGAAAATGCATTCTCATTAAAACTCAGACTTAATAACCCCTCCTCTGTCGGACATGTCGCTAATTAAGATCTGGGACAGTCCCTATAACAAATCCCTCAGATGCACTCCGAATCAAATAGTTTCCGGGTCAAATAGTCGACCAATGAGACGCCTCGTAGTATAGCGTGTCGACCTCTCTCCTAATATTAACGTTGTTGTTGCGATGCAGTTATGAACTGATTTATGAAACAAAATAACCGCACCTATATATCCAGCAGTGCAAGAAATATCCCTTGATCTTTTCACCTGGTCTGTCATTGAAGAGAGCAACGGGGAGCAAATAATAATCTTCGGTGATCGCTCATGGGCTGGAGTCGAGAGCAAGAACTTCGTCAGCCGCCTTCATGGGTTGGGTTTTTCTGCGCCTCGTCCGTACACTCGGTAACATAAAGATTTCCCGTAGCCGGTAGGAAGAACGGCTACATAGTGTCTTTTACGTAGCATGTAAGAACGCATCTGCAGTTGCTTCTGCTTTAATACGGGCACATCAAATTCATGGCACATCATAATTTTCGATCTCGCCGCCACTGAATATAGGCACCCCTTCGCCTGTCGAAGTTGGACTGTGATTGGTCGCCAGTCTGACATGCGCGACAGATTTAAGATAGGGACTGTCCCAGATCTTAATTAGCGACATGTCAGATAGAGGAGCGGTTATTAAGACTGAGTTTTAATCAAATAGATGAAAATGTAGCTACAAAATTAACGTTCTATACTAGAGGGATCGAATACATTCACTCATTATAAACTTACTAGACAGGTCACTATACTGGCAAGTTTCTTTCGCTCCGCTGTATGTTTGAAGATGTATCACTTCTTCAGAATGACTTGAAGTATCTACTGTATCCGTCCGTCTATTTCCCTTCTTGGTCGGACTGATTTGGGTGGTCAGTGGCGTTGTTCCCGTGTCGAAATTATGATCATCGTTCATACCGGACACGGACTGATGTGTCCAGCTACTGTCGGGAGTTAGGTCCGTCTGAGGGGAAGGAAGACTGAGTTGATTCGCATCAAACGTATTCAAAACGAGGACGGCTAGCTGTGGAGGCTGTTCATGAGCGTTTGGGTTAATGCTGATTGCCGGCTTCGGGGTCATCTGAAGAAATAAAAATAAATACTAAGTCAATCTTTAACAATAGAATATATCAACGATCCGGGAATTATGGTGTTCTATTTGGGCTAAGCTTGTATCATGTGATGACTTTAGAAACTCGTCATTGACCATGCGAGTGGCGAGTTTCAAAAATTCGCCACGCGACGCAAGCTTAGCCGGTCCAAACGAAACACCATATGGAATAGAAATGTAGCATTTCTCGTAGAAGACCAGAGCAATATAAAGATGGTGCTGTCACCTACACTGAGCAAATAATAGTGGCAGATATGTCACTTCCGTTGATGTACGCAAGGACTGAGAGCTTGTATGCTATATATACAACTACGCTTCCCATCGACTATTCGGCAATTGATTGAACAAAATCATAATTTCTTAGAGAATTCACACCGGTATGTTCTCAACATTTGAAGAATCTTATTGTTCATGCTCTCGAGAGGAGAGGTCATCTTCTTTTTCTTCTTTGAACGAGGAGTCCGCACACTATGCCTAGGCTGATGCACCACGTAGACCCGGTTCTCGGCATTGTCACCCATTAGCGTCTCCATCGCTTCGGGAGACACTGGATGGTCCAAGCCAGACGACTCCACGACATGCTCAACACCTACTTCCCTACCTTACTTCCAGTTTCACCTACATTTCTTCACACTTCAATAGTCTGTATCTTCTCACCTTCTATACGTTCAATATATCTCTCACCTTTATGCACAACAGTTTGCACCTCAAGTACTTAAGCGGTCTGCACCTTCTCTCTTCCCTTAACTTCCAGTCCGCGCCTCCTCACCTTCACTTCTCCGCACTCCCATACTTTCGACAGATTTCTCACCTCTCTGCGATCAATTTCCATCTGCTCCACACAATTGTCACACATCACAGCAGGGCAATGATAACTCGACATCTCCAACAGAATACGGCTTCCCAAAGACGGCGCGGATGACCGAATGAATGGCATCGGAAACATTCCATCGTACGGGGAAGACCATTCAGCACCTTACACCAACATCTACAAATTCCGTCTGATAGGGCAAAGTGTTCAGCTGATCCATATCTGCCATCAAAAAACACTTTTCGCAGATCTCCTTTCAACTCGAATAACGGTACTCTCACCCGCTCGATACCCAACACATTACCACAATCACTAAAAGAATCTACAACATATTAATCACTAACGCAAAATGGTTGATAATCACAACATCGCATCGCACAACCTGGTCCGCAACACTGTTAGAACAGAAACACGTCTGTTCCAACGCCTCTACTTTTTCTACACCGATTTCCTGGCAAATCCGTCATGCAAGACACATACAATAGGTGACTACATGTGGGGAACCATTCAACCAAGGAGTGAAAAGGGCCAAGTATATTGCACGCAAAGTGTTGCCGAATGAAGTTGTCTTAAATGACGGGTCTGTCGATTTCCTCCTCAGCTAGTAAATTAACAAAAGTATGTCTTACATAGCTCACCCAACGAGAAGGACCTGTGATTGACAGCCTCAATATTCTGGCTAAACAGTCACGGTTAATCGGTATGATAGACGACACGAAGAGTACAGGTAAAAAAGGTGTCACAGGTACACATGTAATGGCCAGCTTGAACCAAAATATCAGCAAAACTGAATTGCCTCAACGTTCACAGTACAGTAAATCCACAGAATACAAGCACAGAATTTCACATTCAGTTGGACAGGGATATAATTCATGTAAGCCGAGATACCACTTATCAACGTGACTTGACATGTTAGCAAATGGAACAATGACCGACCACCTCCCCATTTACCATTATCAGAAATTCCGCGAATTTACGTCACTTTGTCTTGCATGTAATGCCCGATATTCATAAAAACCACGACAAAAAATCCATTCGAAATTCTATGGCAAGCCGTTTTGGTATTTATTCAGTTACTTTTGATATAAAAAAATATAGTTTGATATCAAAATTCTTTTTTTTATTATCAAAGAATCTTTCCTAAAAAAAGAATTTTTGATATCAAAAATAGATTCTGTGATATGAAAATAAACTTTTATTTTTGATGCCAAAAAATGATTTAATAAATACCAAAACGTCGCGCAGTTATTTTTTTATCAAAAACAAAAATAAACGAACTATAATACCAAAACGGCTTGCCATAAAACTCGATGTAAATCCACAAATATACGAAAATGAAACGGAGTCATTCAAAACAGTCGAACAGATCAACAATCCTTACTACTTAGCATGTGGAGAAACTGGCTAAAAGTGTCCGGCTCCTGTCTTCTAATACAACTGGTACATTTTGCTCACCACGAGGGATAAGTGTCCGTTCTTAGATGCAACAGAAAAGGATTCAAGAAGGGACTCTAATCACCACAACATTCTTGGTCATCACAGTGGCGCTTAATCTGCAAGCAGAGCCACGAGTAATTCAAAACGGAAGTGGTCAGGAATAAGGGCTGATAAAAATAAGATCATACAGAATCATTTTATTGTTTGTGAATAACCGTTTCGGCAGTGTATAAGCTGTCCAGTATCTTCCCCAACAGCTGGAGCAGGGGAATGGCTTGAAGCCGCACTGAGAGAAACAGAGGAATCGTGGTGATCCTGCAACGGTACCAGATCCCAAGTGAATCAGCAGGATTCCCTAGGGGGATCATTGATCAGGATAACCCTCTCGATACCTTGGATTCTCGTGGGGGGAGAATAGGGTATCCAGCTGATGGCTAAGAAATGCAAATCTTGTGACTGCTGGAACACCAGTGCCTTCTATCAAATGAATAATTTAAAATTCCTCAAAAACAAATTTCATCAAAGATTGATGGGCTCGTTTTAACTGGCATTAAAGCAAAATCGGCAACCGGTATATCTGCTGGGAAATTGGTTTAATTTGACAAAATCTGATTGTATTATTCTTTCACACAACGTTATTATGTGTATATTTACTATGCATGCTTTCCTTGGACTCGATAGCATGAGAGTATTTGAAAAGGGTTCAACGTTCCCTACGTGTTATAATACGAAAGACGGTGATGTCTGAATATTGCCATCTTCATTTTATCAAGCCAATTTCTATACGTTCCCACTTCGAAGTTCGAAGTGGGAACGTAGAAATTGGCTTGATAAAATGAAAATGGAATACCGGTATTGTAAGATTATATCTAAAACGGTACCGTACTTAAAGTAGAGTGTGCCAACTTACACCGAAACTGTATGTTACAAACTCAATAGGCCTATACTTACAATATCTCGAAAGTTGATCGTTATAATTCTCCGTAAACGACACGTTACGTCGGTCTGCAGGTCACCGATGGCAACACCGATTATTGGACATTGTTACGTCGATGACGTTATCGCGTGATATAAACCATTCGTTGACGTTATCACGTGGTGTAAGCCATTCGTCATAACATGCAAAATAATCGGAATGAATGAGAAACACCTGTCGTGCTGGCGCTTTCGGAAAATGATCTTGAACGTTGGCAGTCCTTTCTGATATGTCGACTTTGACGAATGGATATTATCAGAAATTATACAACTGTCCAGCATTGTTAATACCTCGGACTACCTTCCCACATACAAAGGTCTATAACTGATGAAGGACTTTCGTGGTTCTTTTGAGAAAAACAACAAAACAATGCATGTCATTTGACACCAATGTCCAGCACCGGAAAACAACATTTGAGTCATACCAGAAGCAAATGAACCAGTTAATTTATATCTAGTTATTTACGCTCTTTTATCACTTTTAGTACGGAAACGAACGAGAGTGAGACTGGCGATGTACCTGTATGGAATGATATACTAGGGTTGTTTTGTGTCAGATTTGGCAATTCAGTAGGCAGCCGCGTCGTCAATCGCACATCACAGATTGTACGTTCAAGATTGAACTAAGATTGATTACGACACTGAGCCTGCGTTGAGAAACAAATGTCGACTCACATTATATAGACATCTAGACATTTGAATTCGATTTCCGACATTAGACTTGGGTTTAAGGATAGGGACCCCATAACACGATCTCTGTTCTCAAATTAATAGCAGAAGAAAGGACACTGGTCGAAAAAATGTCTTTTCGGTTCGTGTAAAGTCATGGAAAGCCCCCATTTGCTTTACCTTTATTGGCATTTTACAGACCTTTCAGTTGAAAGTCAACTACAATGTATAACCTACTATAACCACGACCTATAATATTGATATGCGTTCTTTCCTGGTCAACACAACGCCCAATGTTAATCAATGTCACGGTAAAAAATAAAGATTACACATAACAAGAGATTATCCCATTTTAAACAATTTAAGAAATTTATGTTTTCAGATTGGAAACTTGTTACTTTAGTTTCCGACGTGAATGAATATTTCCAATCGTCCAGAAAAAAACGAACAATATGATTTCAAATTTTAGGTGGAATGGCATAAATGCAAGCAAATGCATATTCCACACATCTGCATCTTCGCTAAGTGAGTAAAATCTTCGAAGAATGCATCTTAAATTATGAGGATGATATAGATTAAATATTATTATTCTGGACGGCCGGATTTCCTTACATTATTGGGGCCCGCTACACCAACAAACTGTGACATGGCTTTGAATCCAAAGTCCATTCATTCACTTTTTTGTTCAATGTTCGTTTCATTCCTATTGAGTGAAACAAATTTATAGAATGCACTAGTTTGGAGCCGATTCCATTTGATTTTAAATAATCCAGTTGATCAGAAGAACAAAATTACAAAATTCAAATTCCTGAATGAATAGATTTCCGAAAATATAGAACTTGTTATTGGTGAGTATTTATTGCAATGACCGATAAAGGTATCCAAATATTATCACTAGTGCATGATTTGGTGCATCTGCACAAGTCCAGGTAATCCCTAATTCCTCAAAGAGGGTTTACCTGGACCTTTCTGGTGATTCGGATGACTTCTCGAATCGTTGCGTCTATTACACAATCTCGTACATTTCATCCCCAGCGGTTTTCGCTTTGACACCCGATGTCGATTTCAGCCTAACTTCAAAGGTAGTCTGGCCGACGATGAAATTCAAACCAGTCAAAACTCAAACTTCTCTGTGGATTGGCCTGATGAGCTGCTTCAGCGCGCTTACTGATTGGTTCGGTTTAGCCTTAACCCCTCGAGCTATTTATATCCAGAACTGCTGTCGGTAACTAACCAAGACAGTGTATCGATCGTTACCTAGCGATTGATACACTGGCCCGCGAGGATGCAATTAGCTAACAATAGGTGCCAATTTGCTCAGGATTGATTTGCCATCCGCCATATATCAATATTTATGTTAACGTCATAAATGTATGACGTTACAGGGGGCATCTCCAAATGTCCAATAAACAGAAATTTTCAAGCAAATCTCAAGTTAGGAGTTTTCTGTGGCCAATAATTCTGAATAAAACTCAACAAAACTGCATGAGGTGTCCTGTTTAGACATCGGCCGTCATATGTAGTAAGTTTAAGCGGCATAGTTTGAGAATTATCAAGAAATAGTCACAAATTCTTCAACTTGACGAAGTGCAGGGTATACAAAATTAGATGTCCAGCTGATTAAATTGAAGTAGCTTTGTACTAATAGCCTAAGAACTTTGAGGCTTATTCTGTATCAAAGCACTTTATCAAGTTATTATTATGTCAGTGCAACTCGGAAGATATTAAAGTGACTTCATCAGGGTCCATTCCCAAATTATCAAAAAAGACACAAGGAATAAGGGATAGGGCTTCTCCTACGGAAATAAGTTCTTTAAATTTTGTGATGAAGCTATAGCTTTGATGTCTTCCTTCAGTCAGGATATACATCTTCATTTTATCTAGCCAATTTCTACGTTCCCACTTCGAACCTGCCTTGATTTAGCTGACCCCCTTCAGTGTTCAAAATCCGAGATGTAAATTTCACCTACGAACGTTCGAAGAACCAATCAGAACCTACACTCTTAAAACGCAAATGTTAGATTTAACATCTAAAGTGTTGGAGGAGGGAAAGCATTTAATGTTGTATTCACCACTTCTGAGTGTTAAATGCAACATTTTAAGCTGTTGCATCCAACACTTAAAAGTGGTGAAACAACAATTTCTAAATGTTTTCCCTCCTCCACCACTCTAGATGTTAAATACAACATTTGGGTTTTGAGAGTGTTCACACCGATTGTGAGTAGAGGGACAACATCCTCATGCAGCGGCGTCATTCCTCCTAATATGGTGTTTGTATTAGCCCACCATATAGGAGTAGTAGTATAGTAAACCCTTTTCGAGCGCGGTTTTCCAGGGAGGTAACTCTTGGTGCCCTTTTTTCCAGGTTAAAGGTATAGGGGACGCCACATCGCCTTTCACCTCTGTGGCGTCTGTGGCGCCAGGGGGGCGCCACCAGCTCAAGGTCACATGAAGGTCAAAAGTAATTCCGGCAACCTGTAACCTTTGTATTCCTCCGCGGACAGAAAGTAGTCACATGTCAACCAAGTGACTTCCAATGTTAATGTATACGGGGAATGTAGTATGAGAATAGACGTTTTGTGCCCGGGGTGGGTCCCTAGTGGACCGAATGGGTCGAGTGAGGTGTCAAAGTGAAGCGCTCCTCGAGGGCCATTCAATCATGGGTGGGTGCATGTAAAATTAGTATTTTTTTCCCGAAAATATAAAAAGCGGAACACGGACTTTACCCCTATCAACTCTAGCCAAAAGGGCTAATATCGGTCTCCGGGCTTATCGGGGCCTGCCTATCAAGTCAATAGGGTGGGTGCATGTAAAATTAGGATTTTTTTCCGAAAATATAAAAAGCAGAACACGGACTTTACCCCTAAAATAGGGGAAAACCCCTATCAACTCTAGCCAAAAGGGCTAATATCGGTCTCCGGGCTTATCGGGGCCTGCCTATCAAGTCAATGGGGTGGGTGCATGTAAAATTAGGATTTTTTCCCGAAAATATAAAAAGCGGAACACGGACTTTACCTCTACAATAGGGGTCTGTATCATACAATATAAGGGAAAATGCCTGTATGGGGTATGGGGATGGTCATTTTTTTTTTCGTGGGTGTTACTATGGGTTGTGGGGTCTCGTTTTTCTCGTCTCGCCGAGAAAAATACAATGGGAGGGGTCCCGGAGCGAATCGGTGAAATTTTGGGGAAAAGTCACCGAGGTCTGTATATAGGCCCATAGGCTGGCCATGGGGGGTATAGGTCCAACCTGGGAAATTCACACACGTTCATTGTGATATGGGTTGCTTGGATTTGTTTTTCACGTCTCGTCATTTAGAACACGATGGGAAGGGTCTCGGAGCGCAATGGTGAAATTTTTGGAAAAGTACCATTTAGCCCATATAGTCCCATACTGGCTATATCGGGGTATAGGTTCAACCTGGAAAATTCACACACGTTCATTGTGATATGGGTTGTTTGGTCTTGTTTTTCACGTCTCGTCATTTAGAACATGATGGGAAGGGTCCCGGAGCGAAACGGTGAAAGTTTTGGAAAAAGCTCACCGAGGCCTGGGTAGGCCCATAGGCTGGCTATGGGGTATAGGTCCAACCTGCGAAATTCACACACGTTCATTGTGATATGTGTTGTTTGGTCTTGTTTTTCACGTCTCGTCATTTAGAACACGATGGGAAGGGTTTCGAAGCGAAACGGTGAAATTTTTGGAAAAAGTTCACCGAGGCCTGGGTAGGCCCATAGGCCTATACTGCATGGCTATGGAGGTATAGGTCCATACGGGGTGAACGTTTTGGGGTCTAGGTGAGCCCCTTATGATCCTATGGTGTCGTATGAGGTCTTATTTTGAAGCTCCCGTGGAGTTTGTAATGTATCGACTAATGGTTCGTCCGTGTGCAATAGTCTGCGCAGTCTGGCCGTACTATAGAAAGCAGGCATGTTGGGGGGCATGTGGGGGGTGTGTTTGGGGTAGAGATGGACCACTATGGGTCCAAATGGGTCGTGGGAGGTGTCAAAGTGAAGCTTGTGTGGGATAGAGTCAGAATGGCGTGTTTTTAAGTGCAAGTCGCGTCAATCTGCGCATGCGCAGTTGGGTGTAGTAAGTAAAGTGGCCATTTGGGGGGTGCGTGGAGGTGTGTTTGGGGTAGAAAGGGACCATCCTTGGTCCGATTGTGTCGTGGGAGGTGTTATCTTGTAGCTCTCGGGGTGTACATCCCGATTTGAGGGATGTTCACGTCATCTGTGACGTCATCGGTGACGTCATCAGTAGGAGTAGTAGTGAAAGAAGGCATTTTGGGGCAGTGAAGGAAGGTATTTGGTGTAGAGATGGACCATCCATATCTGTCACACATTATACCACATCTTTGTTGTGTTATACCACATCTGTCCTGCATTATACCATATATGTCCTGTATTATACCATACCTGTCCTATGTTATACAATATCTGTCCTGTATTATACCAAATCTGTCCTGTATTGTACCATATTTGTTCTCTATTATACCATATATGTCCTGTATTATACCAAATCTGCCCTGTATTATACAGTATCTGTCCTGTATTATACCAAATCTGTGCTGTATTATACCAAATCTGTGCTGTATTATACAATATCTGTCCTGTGTTATACCATATCTGTGCGGTATTATACAATATCTGTCCTGTATTATACAATATCTGTCCAGTATTCTGCAATATATGTTCTGTATTATACCAAATCTGTCCTGTATTATACAGTATCTGTCCTGTATTGCACCATATATGTCCTGTATTATACCATATCTGCTCTGTATTATACAATATTTCTCCTCTATTATACCATATCTGTGCTGCATTATACCATATCTGTCATGTATTGTACCATATATGTCCTGTATTATACCAAATCTGTGCTGTATTATACAACATTTGCCCTCTATTATACCAAATCTGTGCTGTATTATACCATATCTGTCCTGAATTATACCATATCTGTGCTGTATTATGCAATATCTGTCCTGTGTTATACAATATCTGTCCTGTATTATACCAAATCTGTGCTGTATTATACAATATATGTTCTGTATTATACCAAATCTGTCCTGTATTATACAGTATATGTCCTGTATTATACCAAATCTGTGCTGTATTATACCATATCTGTCCTGTATTGTACCATATATGTCCTGTATTATACAATATATGTTCTGTATTGTACAATCGGATAGCCGTTGTCGTGAATAACAACAAGTTCAGCAATGTTCATACAGTTTATTATCCCCAATGTTACATCATGCCCAGGCTGGGGGAGCCGCCCTGGGCATGTTTGGTATGTTCACAGCAAAACAAATTGAAATATCAAACACCATGTTTTATTATTTAACGCACCGTCACATTAGGTACAAGTGTTTACTGAGCTCAAGTCAACGATCAGCATGTAGACATATAGAGTATGTACGGCATGTTATGGTATTCATCGGTGCATGGGTGAAGCATTCAGCCGATGGGGTGGTCGGTCAGCTTGGTAACGAAAAACGTGACATTGGTCACCTTCTCCACTGTCCACTTGGTGTTGGGGCGTTGTTGTTGGGCCCATTCCAAGCGATCCACGGTGTCCAGTTTCTCCAGCATCGTCTCTAGCGACACTCTGTTAATGATGGTTAACGGTTGGTCAAATACCTGGATGTTCCTGCTCGGGTAAAAGTATCGGACTTGGACTGTCTCCTTATGCTGCAGCACATAACCAAACGCCAGATTCAACATGAAGGCCGTAGTTTGATCGTTGAAGATGGCTTCCACGTAGCTGCGTAGACGGGTGAGGTCGGTCAGTCGGAAATTGTAGATATCTTCAATAGGGCGATGACGGTAGAAACAGTGCCGGATCATGGGCCAATGGCGCCGATAGATGTCACTCACTGGATGGTCTTCGTGTAACAGATCGCTAGGAACATTTATGGGCTCGTCCAGAAAATGTTCGATGTTGTCAGGCGTATGACTCGAAACCGTAGCGGTGGGGTCCGGTTGGATATCCAGGCCCTTCTGAACTGTGGGTATAGGCGGGCTCTCCGTCATCGCACCACCAGTGGCGTTCGTCTCCCCGGGCTCATGTTCACTGGGTCTGACCTTCCGCGGCTCCTCTTCAGTGGAAAGTTGTCGCCCAAACCGTAGAGACGGGGCATGAATCAAACGCTGATGGCGTCTTAACTGACTGCGTCGTTTGAAGAGTGTGGCGCAGTAAAGGATCCTTCCGATTAAATGACCGTGCGCAGGTTATACAAGTATACCGTGCATCGTTGTGGGTGGAGGCCTTGTGGCGGTGCAAGTCGTGCAGACGAGTAAACTGCTTCTGGCAAGTTGTGCAAGTGAACATCTTGATGGTTGACAGAGTGTCTGATGAAACGGCCAGACCGCTTCCCTTTTATAGCACGCTAGCTGGTGATCTATTTTTAGCACACTCAGTTCAACTATCTCCAAGTCGAGGGCCGAGCCGTGACATCTTCGGTAACCTCCGTGTCTCTTCGGGCACCTCCGTGACATCTTCGGTCACCTCCGTGTCTCTTCGGTCACCCCCGTAACTACCCGGCTGTTCCCGTGTAAACACGGATGGATCTCCATGTCTCTTCGGTGACCTCCGGGACATCTTCGGTCACCTCCGTACCGTCAACGATCAGCATGTAGACATATAGAGTATGTACGGCATGTTATGGTATTCATCAGTGCATGAGTGACGCATTCAGCCGATGGGGGTGGTCGGTCAGCTTGGTAACGAAAAACGTGGCATTGGTCACCCTCTCTACGACGCATTGTGTGTTGGGGCGTTGTTGTTGGGCCCATTTCAAGGGATCCACGGTGTCCAGTTTCCCCAGCATCGCCTCTAGCGACGCCTGGTTAATGATGGTAAACGGTTGGTCAAATACCCGGATGTTACTGCTCGGGTAAAAATATCGGGCTTGGTCTGTGTCCTTATGCTGCAGCACATAACCAAGCGCCAGATTCAACTTGAAGGCCGTAGTTTGATCGTTGAAAATGGCTTCCACGTAGCTGCGTAGACGGGCGAGGTCGGTCAGTCGGAAATTGTAGATATCTTGAATAGGGCGATGACGGTTGAAACATTGCCGTATCATGGACCAATGGCGCCGATAGATGTCGCTGGATGGGCGTCCTGTAACAGATCGCTAGGAACATTTATGGGCTCGTCAAGAAAATGTTCGATGTTGTCAGGCGTATGACTCGAAACCGTAACGGTGGGGTCCGGCTGGATATCCAGGCTCTTCTGAACTGTGGGTATAGGCGGACTCTCCGTCATCGCATCACCAGTGGCGTTCGTCTCCCCGGGCTCATCTTCACTGGATCTGACCTTCCGCGGCTCCTCTTCAGTGGAAAGTTGTCGCCCAAACCGTAGAGACGGGGCATGAATCAAACGCTGATGGCGTCTTAACTGACTGCGTCGTTTGAAGAGTTGACCACAATCCTTACAGTGTTCCGTCGCGCCCTCGTGGAATGAGCGTTCGTGGCGCAGTAAAGGATCCTTCCGATTAAATGACCGTGCGCAGGTTATACAAGTATACCGTGCATCGTTGTGGGTGGAGGCCTTGTGGCGGTGCAAGTCGTGCAGACGAGTAAACTGCTTCTGGCAAGTTGTGCAAGTGAACATCTTGGTGGTTGACAGAGTGTCTGATGAAACGGCCAGGCCGCTTCCCTTTTATAGCACGCTAGCTGGTGATCTATTTTTAGCACACTCAGTTCAACTATCCCCAAGTCGAGGGCCGAGCCGTGACACCTTCGGTAACCTCCGTGTCTCTTCGGGCACCTCCGTGACATATTCGGTCACCTCCGTGTCTCTTCGGTCACCTCCGTAACTACCCGGCTGTTCCCGTGTAAACCCGGATGGATCTCCGTGTCTCTTCGGTGACCTCCGTGACATCTTCGGTCACCTCCGTGTCTCTTCGGTCACCTCCGTACCGTCAACGATCAGCATGTAAACATATAGAGTATGTACGGCATGTTATGGTATTCATCAGTGCATGAGTGACGCATTCAGCCGATGGGGGTGGTCGGTCAGCTTGGTAACGAAAAACGTGGCATTGGTCGCCCTCTCTACGACCCATTGTGTGTTGGGGTGTTGTTGTTGGGCCCATTCCAAGGGATCCACGGTGTCCAGTTTCTCCAGCATCGCCTCTAGCGACGCCTGGTTAATGATGGTAAACGGTTGGTCAAATACCCGGATGTTACTGCTCGGATAAAAATATCGGGCTTGGTCTGTGTCCTTATGCTGCAGCACATAACCAAGCGCCAGGTTCAACTTGAAGGCCGTAGTTTGATCGTTGAAGATGGCTTCCACGTAGCTGCGTAGACGGGTGAGGTCGGTCAGTCGGAAATTGTAGATATCTTGAATAGGGCGATGACGGTAGAAACAGTGCCGGATCATGGGCCAATGGCGCGATAGATGTCACTCACTGGATGGTCTTCGTGTAACAGATCGCTAGGAACATTTATGGGTTCGTCCACGAAGTGTACTTTGCCCTCCACGTCGTACAAAATCTGGCCCAAGGTCTTGTCGTCGGAATTAGGGCGACATCATCATCGGCCGTCGTGCGGCAGATATGACAGATATATTTCTGACAGCAAAGCAAGGCCACGACATCAAACCTTGTAATATTGCGCTTGATGATTGTTTAGCACCGAATTCTACATGTAATAATTTCAAAATTTCTAAGTGTGGACATCGTGGATGTCTCGCGTGTCCACTCTTTAATACTTCAGCTTCATTTAGTTCCACGTTAACTGGTAACTCATATTCTGTTAACTCGTATGTTGATCTTAGTTGTTCTACTACAAACTGTATTTATTTAGTTTCCTGTAAGAAGTGTGGTCAACAGTATGTTGGCAAGACCACCCAAAGACTCCATCTTGGGGTGAACGGTCACAGAAAATCCGTTAGGAAAAAGCAATTGCTTATAGGTAGGCATTTTTCTGGACCCGACCACGGCTGGGATAACTTTAGTATTCAGATCATAGACGTCGTCTATCCATCTACTAAGGATTCCCCTTTTGCATTTGAGAGAAAAATCCGAGAGCGGGAATTATTCTGGATGCTAGAACTTGGGTCAGTGTTCCCGTTTGGTTTAAATGATAATGTCAGTGGGTTCGGCAATGCTACAAACCGCCGTTCAAATATATCCAACATTACCCAACTATTTAAACCCCATCAACGGAGACATCGTAGCCATGGTTGGCGAAAGTTTAATAGTTCGATGATTCACGATCATATCACTTTAAATTACTTAGTGGGTGTAAATAACACACCCAATAGTATACATAGCTTACGTACAGTTCTGTATGCGTTACCTCTGAGGGCTTTAGATCAAATAGCCAGAGATGTACAACAATCTGCGTCTTCAGGAAATATAATATCATCAAAAATCATTAAAGTATGTCAAGATATAGCGTATTTTCGGTTGTATCGTCCAGTGAACATAATCGAAATCTCTCAAGATCGGCTTTTCTTGAAACTCAACTACTTAGATAAAGGACTGGACATCATTAATTTACCTCGAATCCTGAATGATCCAGAGGTACGCAACCCTGTACCAAACTATTTTAAGTTCACAGAACCTCCTTGCATTTCATATAAGTACACTAAATCTATAGCCACCAAAATATTCAATTACTCCAATGCTGTCCAGGAGTTTGACTGGAACTTATACACGTCAGGAGGCTATAGTTGTGATTGTGAATCGTCGAACTTTATCTATACACCATGCAAACACATTGTGACTGGTGACCTTGATGTGGTGAGTGATGAGGATCTGAAATTACTCCTGATGAAGGGACCTAAATATAGAGAGCCAAGAAGAATAAATCTGAAGGCCGACCAGAAGATAGTCTGTCTGCATTGGAACAGTACGTTATTGATTGGTCTAAGCGAGAAAAAGTTGAACCTACAGTACTCGCTGATTGGCTGGACCTCACCAAGAGCAAGGTCGTTGAAACAATCCGCCATATTGACAGAAGTACTCTTCCCCAAGCAAAACAAGTTCTGAGAAACCTCAATTCGCAAGAAGTTCTAGCAAATCTCCAGAGTAAATTCGTCATAGTCCCAGCAGACAAAGCTCCGAATAATATAATATTCATATGTAAATATTACTATTACCAGGTGCTGGTTAAAGAATTGAGTGTAGACATATCTTCATCAAATACGTCTACTTACTCCCAAACTGCATTTACTCTGGAAGATTTATTTAACAATCACAAAAAGTTTCTCAGGGAAAGAGGTATTTGTCTTCCAACCAATCATAACGACATACCAAAAATATACTGGACTCCCAAAATGCATAAATCACCATACAAAGCTAGATTCATAGCTGGTTCTAGAAGCTGCACCACCAAGCTTCTTTCAACCCTATTGACGAGGGCCCTTCAGGAGGTAAAAGTATTTTGGGAAAGGTATTGCGCCACTATTTCTAAGAACTCTGGCGGTGAATGTATGTGGATATTGAAACTCAAAATGTCTTACGGAAGAACTTGATGCTAAAGGTCACATACCGTACAGGCATGTATCCACATGGGATTTCTCGACTCTCTATACTACAATCCCTCATCAGGACCTTATTGACCGTATAAGTTCATTAATAGTATCTGTGTTCAAGAAAACTGATCGTAGATATATTAATGTCGGAAGCCATAAAGCATTCTGTAGCTCGACTACATATAAGAGATATCATTCATGGGATGTTTCTTTGTTTATAGAGTTGCTTGAATTTCTCATTAAAATATCTATGTGAAATTTGGCAACACAATATATCAGCAGCATATAGGTATTCCAATGGGTACTAATTGTGCACCCCTGTTGGCTGACCTGTATCTGTTCTCTTATGAATATGACTATGTGCAGGCGCTTTCAAAAACCGATCCATTCAAAGCCCGTTCCTTCTCATTCACCAAACGTTATATAGACGATCTTGTCGCTGTGGATAATCGCTATATAAATGACGCAGTGAAGGATATATATCCACCTTCACTGGATTTGAAGGAAACTACAGATAGCCCTACAGGCACATCATATTTAGATCTCTATCTCTATAAAAATGAAGCGGGCATTCTCTCTCGTCGACTTTATGACAAAAGAGATTACAATTTCGACATCGTAAACTATCCCTTTCTGGATAGTAATATTCCAGTGGGACCTGCATATGGCGTATACATATCTCGCTTAGTAGTATTTGCTAGATCTAGATCCTGTGTTAAATGTGATGATTTTAATCAACGTCACAAAACATTGTTGCAGAAACTTATAAAACAGGGCTATTCCACCAAGCGCCTCCACTCAAAGTTTCTCAAATTTGGCGATACATATCGCATGCTGATAGCAAAATACGAACGTAGCGTGCAAGATCTATGGCGCTACGTTTCGTAACTTGTGTCTAATTCCGCTTAACCCGGGGCTAGGGGCCGTATGAACCCATGTACTTCAAGATCCTCATGGTACTCATATGAACAGTCACAATCAAAGCGTGACTGAGATACATCTTTTTTTTAGATGACGACTCTATAACGAATATTATGGATTAAGAATACTGATCAGCGATACGGATTTGATATTTTGGAACATCATGATGTCTTGCCGGCATCATTGAAAACTGTTGACCGCTTCTCTCTTGCAGGAAACAAGCCTATGTTTATGTATACTATGATTGTCTTTTTGAATTTGGTGCTAATACTGTTATATGGAAATGGAATAGGTCTTTGGATTATGGACGCGGATATTCTCTAATGGACGACGGCTGGATTATGAATGACGGACTAGACGCTTGTAATTCCCCCTGTCTCGATATTGATGCCTACGGGCTCTTCTACCTGCAAACGTGGCTGCGGAACAGGGTGTCGTGTGCCTTGGTGTCGCAGCAACTGACTGGTCAGTTTGAAAAGCCGACCACATTCTTCGCATGGACGCTTGGGTACTTCATGGCGTGCACGTGTGTGGCGCTGTAACGACAGTGTACATATCGTACATCTATACCGGGCGGTTCCTTCGTGCTTGGTAGCCTCATGGCGGCGCAAGTCGTGCAGACGAGTGAATGATTTCGAGCACGTAGTACAAGTGAACATCTTGGTGGTTGACAGAGTGTCTGATGAAACGGCCAGGCCGCTTCCCTTTTATAGCACGCTAGCTGGTATCATGTTCAGGCACCTCCGTGTCTCTTCGGTGATCTCCGTGACATCTTCGGTGACCTCCGTGACATCTTCGGGCACCTCCGTGTCTCTTCGGCTACCTCCGTCTCTTTTCGGGAAGTGACCGAAGAGACTCGGAAGTGAACGACATTGTGGGGAAAACCCCACAGACAGGTCAGTACATGTGCTATCATGTTCACACTCCGTCACCGAAAAGACACGGACTGAAGATGGCGGACCTCGCCCGGTGGTGGTGGTGGTAGTGGGAGCTCCCGTGTGGCAGAGCTCTTGGATTGGAGCTCTTGGAGCTCAAAGCGTGTGGAGCTCAGAGCTCGGAAGTGACATTTGCATATGACCTCTGTGAGGTCACTTCCGCTTCCGTTCACGTGACCGGAACTGACCTTTGACCCCGGCGCGCGCTAACAATACCGGATAAAATTGCGCGCCAGTGTCAAAGGTCAGTTCCGGTCACGTGAACGGAAGCGGAAGTGACCTCACAAAGGTCATATGCAAATGTCACTTCCGAGCTCTGAGCTCCAAGAGCTCCGATCCAAGAGCTCTGCCACACGGGAGCTCCCACTACCACCACCACCACCGGGCGAGGTCCGCCATCTTCAGTCCGTGTCTTTTCGGTGACGGAGTGTGAACATGATAGCACATGTACTGACCTGTCTGTGGGGTGTTCCCCACAATGTCGTTCACTTCCGAGTCTCTTCGGTCACTTCCCGAAAAGACACGGAGGTGGCCGAAGAGACACGGAGGAGCCCGAAGATGTCACGGAGGTCACCGAAGATGTCACGGAGATGCCCGAAGAGACGCGGTGGTCACCGAAGATGTCACGGAGATCACCGAAGAGACACGGAGGTGCCCGAACATGATACCAGCTAGCGTGCTGTAAAAGGGAAGCGGCCTGGCCGTTTCATCAGACACTCTGTCAAACACCAAGATGTTCACTTGTAGTACGTGCTCGAAATCATTCACTCGTCTGCACGACTTGCGCCGCCATGAGGCTACCAAGCACGAAGGAACCGCCCGGTATAGATGTACGATATGTACACTGTCGTTTCAGCGCCCGGATCATTTACAGCGCCACACACGTCCACGCCATGAAGTACCCAAGCGTCCATGCGAAGAATGTGGTCGGCTTTTCAAACTGACCAGTCAGTTGCTGCGACACCAAGGCACACGACACCCTGTTCCGCAGCCACGTTTGTAGGTAGAAGAGCCCGTAGGCATCAATATCGAGACAGGGGGAACTCCCACCCACCGCACAAGGGCCGATAATGATGTCGCGCTAATTCAACAGTCAAATTCCGACGACAAGACCTTGGGCCAGATTTTGTACGACGTGGAGGGCAAAGTACACTTCGTGGACGAACCCATAAATGTTCCTAGCGATCTGTTACACGAAGACCATCCAGTGAGTGACATCTATCGCGCCATTGGCCCATGACCCGGCACTGTTTCTACCGTCATCGCCCTATTCAAGATATCTACAATTTCCGACTGACCGACCTCACCCGTCTACGCAGCTACGTGGAAGCCATCTTCAACGATCAAACTACGGCCTTCAAGTTGAATCTGGCGCTTGGTTATGTGCTGCAGCATAAGGACACAGACCAAGCCCGATATTTTTTATCCGAGCAGTAACATCCGGGTATTTGACCAACCGTTTACCATCATTAACCAGGCGTCGCTAGAGGCGATGCTGGAGAAACTGGACACCGTGGATCCCTTGGAATGGGCCCAACAACAATGCCCCAACACACAATGGGTCGTAGAGAGGGTGACCAATGCCACGTTTTTCGTTACCAAGCTGACCGACCACCCCCATCGGCTGAATGCGTCACTCATGCACTGATGAATACCATAACATGCCGTACATAATCTATATGTTTACATGCTGATCGTTGACGGTACGTAGGTGACCGAAGAGACACGGAGATGACCAAAGATGTCACGGAGGTCACCGAAGAGACACGGAGATCCATCCGGGTTTACACGGGAACAGCCGGGTAGTTACGGAGGTGACCGAAGAGACACGGAGGTGACCGAAGATGTCACGGAGATGCCCGAAGAGACACGGAGGTTACCGAAGGTGTCACGGCTCGGCCCTCGACTTGGGGATAATTGAACTGAGTGTGCTAAAAATAGATCACCAGCTAGCGTGCTATAAAAGGGAAGCGGCCTGGCCGTTTCATCAGACACTCTGTCAACCACCAAGATGTTCACTTGCACAACTTGCCAGAAGCAGTTTACTCGCCTGCACGACTTGCACCGCCACAAGGCCTCCACCCACAACGATGCACGGTATACTTGTATAACCTGCGCACGGTCATTTAATCGGAAGGATCCTTTACTGCGCCACACTCTTCAGTCAGTCAGTTAAGACGCCATCAGCGTTTGATTCATGCCCCGTCTCTACGGTTTGGGCGACAACTTTCCACTGAAGAGGAGCCGCGGAAGGTCAGACCCAGTGAACATGAGCCCGGGGAGACGAACGCCACTGGTGGTGCGATGACGGAGAGCCCGCCTATACCCACAGTTCAGAAGGGCCTGGATATCCAACCGGACCCCACCGCTACGGTTTCGAGTCATACGCCTGACAACATCGAACATTTTCTGGACGAGCCCATAAATGTTCCTAGCGATCTGTTACACGAAGACCATCCAGTGAGTGACATCTATCGGCGCCATTGGCCCATGATCCGGCACTGTTTCTACCGTCATCACCCTATTCAAGATATCTACAATTTCCGACTGACCGACCTCACCCGTCTACGCAGCTACGTGGAAGCCATCTTCAACGATCAAACTACGGCCTTCATGTTGAATCTGGCGTTTGGTTATGTGCTGCAGCATAAGGAGACAGTCCAAGTCCGATACTTTTACCCGAGCAGGAACATCCAGGTATTTGACCAACCGTTAACCATCATTAACAGAGTGTCGCTAGAGACGATGCTGGAGAAACTGGACACCGTGGATCGCTTGGAATGGGCCCAACAACAACGCCCCAACACCAAGTGGACAGTGGAGAAGGTGACCAATGTCACGTTTTTCGTTACCAAGCTGACCGACCACCCCATCGGCTGAATGCTTCACCCATGCACTGATGAATACCATAACATGCCGTACATACTCTATATGTCTACATGCTGATCGTTGACTTGAGCTCAGTAAACACTTGTACCTAATGTGACGGTGCGTTAAATAATAAACATGGTGTTTGATATTTCAATTTGTTTTGCTGTGAACATACCAAACATGCCCAGGGCGGCTCCCCCAGCCTGGGTATGATGTAACATTGGGGATAATAAACTGTATGAACATTGCTGAACTTGTTGTTATTCACGACAACGGCTATCCGATTGTATAATACAGAACATATATTGTATAATACAGGACATATATGGTACAATACAGGAGACAGATATGGTATAATACAGCACAGATTTTGTATAATACAGGACATATACTGTATAATACAGGACAGATTTGGTATAATACAGAACATATATTGTATAATACAGCACAGATTTGGTATATTACAGGACAGATACTGTATAATACAGTACAGATTTGGTATAATACAGAACATATATTGTATAATACAGGACAAATATGGTACAAAACAGGACAGATTTGGTATAATACAGGACAGATATTGTATAACACAGGACAGATATTGCATAATACAGCACAGATATGGTATAATTCAGGACAGATATGGTATAATACAACACAGATATGGTATAATAGAAGGCAAATATTGTATAATACAGCACAGATTTGGGATAATACAGGACATATATGGTACAATACAGGACAGATATGGTATAATGCAGCACAGATATGGTATAATATAATGTGTGACAGATATGGATGGTCCATCTCTACACCAAATACCTTCCTTCACTGCCCCAAAATGCCCACTTTTGCTACTACTCCTACTGATGACGTCACCGATGACGTCACAGATGACGTGAACATCCCTCAAATCGGGATGTACACCCCGAGAGCTACAAGATAACACCGCCCACGACACAATCGGACCAAGGATGGTCCCTCTCTACCCCAAACACACCTCCACGCACCCCAAAATGGCCACTTTACTTACTACACCCAACTGCGCATGCGCAGATTGACGCGACTTGCACTTAAAAACACGCCATTCTGACTCTACCCCACACAAGCGTCACTTTGACACCTCCCACAACCCATTTGGACCCATAGTGGCCCATCTCTACCCCAAACACACCCCCCACATACCCCCCAACATGCCTGCTTTCTATACTACGGCCAGACTGCGCATGCGCAGACTATTGCACACGGACGAACCATTAGTCGATACATTACAAACTCCACGGGAGCTTCAAAATAAGACCTCATACGACACCATGGGATCATAAGGGGCTCACCTAGACCCCAAAACGTTCACCCCGTATGGACCTATACCTCCATAGCCATGCAGTATAGGCCTATGGGCCTACCCAGGCCTCGGTGAACTTTTTCCAAAAATTTCACCGTTTCGCTTCGAAACCCTTCCCATCGTGTTCTAAATGACGAGACGTGAAAAACAAGACCAAACAACCCATATCACAATGAACGTGTGTGAATTTCGCAGGTTGGACCTATACCCCATAGCCAGCCTATGGGCCTACCCAGGCCTCGGTGAGCTTTTTCCAAAAATTTCACCGTTTCGCTCCGGGGCCCTTCCCATCGTGTTCTAAATGAAGAGACGAGAAAAACAAGACCCCACAACCCATATCACAATGAACGTGTGTGAATTTCCCAGGTTGAACCTATACCCCCATATAGCCAGCCTATAGGCCTATATACAGACCTCGGTGACTTTTCCCAAAAATTTCAGAGACTCCCTCACGTATGCTTTACATTGATACCTCACTCGATCCAATCGGCCCACTAGTGGCCCACCTAAATCCCAACACGTCTATTTCTATACTACGGCCAGACTGCGCATGCGCAGACTATTGACAACAAACGACACACTAGCCCAGGCGGATGCTCCCTCATGACAGCTTCAAAATAAGACCTCATACGACACCATAGGATCATTAGGGGCACACATAAACCCTAACACGTCTATGTCCACACCCTTTTCTCAGAATTCCCTGTCTGCGCATGCGCAGAATGTGGACAACGGCCGAGACCCTAGTCCAATCGGATGCCTCCTCACATAGGCTTCACATGGATACCTCACTCAACTCCATCGGCTCATTAGTGGCTCACCTAGATCCCAAAACGTCTATTTTCATACCCTTTGTCTATTGCGCATGCGCAGAATGACGATATTCCGACCCCACATCCACCGAGTGGGATGCCCACTCACATAGGCTTCACATGGATACCTCATACGACTCCATCGACCCACTAGTGGCTCACCTAGATCCCAAAACGTCTATTTTCATACCCTTGGTCTACCGCGCATGCGCAGAATGACCATATTCCAGCCCCACACCCACCCAGTGGGATGCCCCCTCACATAGGCTTCACATTGATACTTCACTCGACTCCATCGGACCACTAGGGGCTCCCCTAGACCCCAAAACGTCTATTTCCATACACTTGGTCTACCGCGCATGCGCAGAATGACGATATTTCAACCCCACACCCACCCCATCAGATGCCCCTTCACGAATGCTTCACATTGATACCTCATACAACCCAATCGGTACACTAGGGACCCCTCTCGCCCCTGAAGATTGTCGGAGATTGCCGGAGAATTTGATCACCCACGACATTGTGGGGAAAACCCACTGAGACTACTTTCTGTCCGCGGAGGAATACAAAGGTTACAGGTTGCCGGAACTACTTTTGACCTTCACGTGACGTTGAGCTGGTGGCGCCCCCTGGCGCCACAGACGCCACAGAGGTGAAAGGCGATGTGGCGTCCCCTATACCTTTAACCTGGAAACAGCGCCCCCTGGTGGATGCAAGAGTTATCTCCCCCGGCAAAATGAGAGTCGAAATCACGGCTCTCTACTACTCCCCTCAACAGATCAGCTTAGGCGGAATCAAAACTAAGCTTTCTCTGCAGTCCACTGAATCATTTTGCCTGAACAGTTTCTTGAACTGGTCAGAGAAAATTATTCCGGTCTTCAGTGTCTTCCAATGAAGATGACATCTGCAATGATACCATGTAGGATCAATAGGGGCCTATTTTCAGATTATATTTGGTTACTGAAAAAAGTCTTCCGGTCAGCTACCCAGCTAAAAGTTCGCTAGAGAAAGTTTCGATGGCATTCAGTGCTTTTTATGCTCGATATAGAGCGCCAATTAAGATGTGATCGGAAGGCAATTTTAACTTATACGGTTATGTGTTAGGTAATAACGTACGCCACAGAGGTATGAAGCAGAGTTATGTACCGCATCGGTCCATTTTTAATTCCGGAACTCCCAAACCCAAATATATTTATAGGTAAAAAGTCTAGCTTTCGTATCTTACCATATTTTCTGAGCAAGAGAGGCGACCGCACATAATATGCTGCCATTATTGTCCCGCTCCAGTGATATTAAATGTGTATAATAACTGGCCTCCTTGTCCTCTAGCCAGGCCGCTGTTCTTTTGTCCGCGACTGTCTGTTCTTGTCTAGAGCCAGGTGTTGCGCCTATGCCCATACCGCATATTAAACTCCGTTTCAAGCTATAAAGGAACTAACACTTCTTAGCTGGCTGTATGCAAAACCTACACAAAGAGGTATAAGATAAGAGATAAGCATGATCTGGTTCGAGATTAGTTAGTAAGCCTCTAATGATGGCGTACTATGAGAAACACACTAAGCAGCAGAGGGAAAAAAGAACACAAAGTTTAGGTATAGCATAATACATATTGTATTGCTCATATTTTATTTGAATCAGTCATATATATCTACTTTATTATAAACATATACAAATATTATTTTAAACATAGCATTCCGTTTCAGAGAGCTCACGAACTCGATCAGTTAATTGGATATGATAGCGGTGGTGACAGTTTCGTTGGTGGCGGAGTGTAACACCCCTCCGGTGCCGAGATGATATAGAGTTCTCATCTCTTTGAAGAACTAATTACTGCATTTCTGATTCGGAATCAACGTCTCGTCATCATTATTTCACTTACCATTCGCTTTCCTCAGCAAAGTACGCGTGTTAGATTCGCCAAAACCTCCACCGCTGCTACCATATGCGTCTAACTAATCGAGTTTATGAACTTCGTCAAAGCGACTGCTATGTTTGAAATTTAAATATTTGCATAAAATTATGAATAAAGTGGAGGATTCATGGATGGAAGAGTATGTTAATGTAAATAGTTTTCAAATGCCATGTACTGAATTGATCAAAAAGTATGTGTTAGGCCATACCCTGGCTTAGCGTTCTTTTATTCTTAATCTGTTTAGTATGTTTCTCATAGCACGCCATCATTAGAGTCGCATCCCTTTCTTCCCTATGTCCATACCAGCTACCGTTAGAGTTTGACTCAAACAATATTTCCCGGTGCTGAGTAAATAAGTATAATCCCGGTTTGGTATCGCCATTGTTACGTCACCGGAATAGTTAATATTTTATGAACGTATGGGGACAAAGTGATCACCTGACTTCATAAAAGAGGAAAGGGTTAGCTGCCTGGTTAGGGAATAAAGGAGCCAAGTGTTCTATATATTTAAAATCACTGGAGCGGAACAATAACCGCAGCATGTCGGTTGCACATAATAAGCCTGTATATTGATTCCCATCTTCACATGATGCTGATAGTTCATCGGACAATATACATATCCAGCTCTATCAAAGAATAAAGAGAGACGTGTTTCGAGTCTGGACAAAAGAACATCTATCTGGCGGCGGTACAAAGAGGACTGGTGTCCTTTAGAATTAAAGAATGTATTACATGTCGGCGGAGCGAGACTGTAGGTGGACTATACATCGCTTACAAGAAAACTTATTGACGCAGATGCATCAATGCCGGCGGAAACGTTTGTAGTTTATAATCTGTGTATTACAAGCCGATTACGTGTGCAACTGGTGAATACAGTTCACGGATGCACCATTATGGTTAAAAAACGTCGATTTGTTTGTTTTCATTAAAGGTTTGACTAATGTAGTTCGTGCAAGGACCCATCTGGAAAGTGTGGGGCTAGCCGGAAGTTAAGTGCTTGCTGGCAAAATGTGCACATGAACCGCATGTCGAACTAGGACTTTGAAAGTAATGTTCTCTGGTTGATGTATTAAGTCACTTAATATAGCCTGATGTAAGAGTTCGCGCTGTGGCATTATATGGGACCCATCATCAAGCCACTATTTCTTTATTGATGTGTGTCATTGTAAATTAAGCCTAGATCGACTTTCTCTACACATCAATCCGATTCGCGTATTTTACTGTTTCGAGTTCTTAGTAACTCGCAGTTCAATCTCACACATTTTGCTGCAGACGTACAGGTGAATAACTTGATCATGTATGGTCATCGATTGGTCTCTCAGCCTTAATAAAATAGTACTAAAGGACATTTATTCGATGAATTCATTATAACAGAATTAATATTAATGTGTTAACCACGAACGGGTGATAAAATCCTATCGTTTTACGACATGCAGCTAGTTGGATCACTCCACGGCACGTCTACGAAGTATGGCTCGAGGAAACACCTGTTACTCGCCCAATATCCAAGATGGCTGCTCCCGTGGTAAGTGAATTCAGATATTCGGCGCTGCGCCGCCGGAAAAAAAGAACAGCGTCAAGCAGAGGTGCGTGTATATTAATTTTCCTTTTCACACCGTTTTAAAACTTTACAAGGGCAAAAGTTCACGAAAACGAATGAACAAATGAGATGAGAAGAACAAATGTACAAAGAATGTTAGAAGTTCACTAGGTTAAAATTTCACGAGGTCGAATGATGTCGCTGATTGTATTTGATTTATTTGTAATCATAGTGAAGTTTAGCATGTGCAATGTCCCGGCCTCGCGGACAACTCGTCCGCACATTTAACACTGGAGTTAGGAAATGAAATGAGATATGTATGCGCTATTTGTAGGTCCCACTGGAATGTTACTGTCCAGACAGGGATAGTTTACGATATCGAAATTGTAATTCTCTTTTGTCGTAAAGTCGACGAGAGAGAATATGATGTGTCCGTAGGGCCATCTGTAGTTTCCTTCAAATTCACTGAATATTGATATATATGTATATAACGATTATCCAAAGCGAGAAGATCGTCTATATAGCGTTTGGTGAATGAGAGGGAACGACCTGAAATGATCAGTTTTTGAAAAGCTTTCTCAGATAGTCGTCTTTATAAGAGAACAGATATACGTCAGCCAAAACGGGCGCACAATTAGTAAATATTGAAATACCTATATGCTCTTGAGATAGTGTTTCGTCACCGATACTAATAATGAACTGGAGACGGTCAATAAGATAAGACGGACTATAATGTAACATTGTGTTGATGGGTCGCAAATTCGAAATCCCGATGGGAAACGAACCGAAAACGATATTTCAATCAATTATTACTTGAATGTTGATTGATAACGTTTGTGGAAAAGAGACGTGAATTATCATAGTAAGAATGTTCTATCTTCCAAAAAAAACGTCGGAAAATCCATCTTTAACCACTTTTTATAGAAATATTTGACTTGTGACTTACCTAGAAGGAGACCAAAGGAAAAGTAGAAGAAGTAAAGGTTGGGAGCAAAACTGCTGATTACAAGGCCCACAAAGGAAAGAATGGCTCCTAGGATTGTGGTAATTCGACATCCGAATTTGTTCGTCAGCCCGCTGGCCACTGGACCTGTAAAAGTAAAACAATGTTTTTAGGCCCCACGGTACAGTTTACAGACAGTTCATTCCAATCAAGCATAATTCAAACTTGGAATTAATTCATGGGGATAAGTCCAGCAATGTGTAAGCAAAAACATCTGAGAAAGGGATTCGACAAATTCATTTTGTCTTTGCTCAGTATACACTAAGATATGTTGCGCTAGACGTCTGATTTGACTGATTGACAAAGCAACCTACCGACAAGGAATCGTGTGGCAGACATCACAGATACCGCACCGGCAGTCAAGACTTTAGATTCGCCGAAAATCTCCAGAAATATTACATTAAATACACCGACGGAATAGGTGATTCCATACATAAGAATATAGACGACGAAGGAAGCAGCAAGTACCACCCAGCTCCACCTGGTCTCCACGCTGTCCCTCATCACGAATCAGGCCTATATCGTCCACGATATTCTCACAAGCTTATCTTCACATTCATCGCCTGCAGAATGAAATAATCCAATAACGGTATACAAATCCAATAAATATCCATTTTGTATGTTGTGACTGCTAATCTATCTTTCTGTGGTTTGGCCACGGGAGCTACTATAGAATTACTATTTTTAGATGGGGCCAATATATGTAGTTTTGTGGACACGAGAAAACAATATTCAATAACCACTTGACGGAGAATGATAAAGTGGGGGAAAGAGTATGTAATAAAATAAGGCCAAAGAATTATCTGACATAGAAACTAAGCTATGGTTTTAACTGCGATCCAAAAAAAAGCAGAAGTCAAATCAACGAAGCAGAGGTTATCCTACATCTTCGAAATTTTTTGAGAATCTGTTTGGAGTAATGCTTCCATCTAAGAAATACAGAATTTAGAACGTCTTAACGAGCGAGATATGAGGTTAATCCCAGATGTTGGCACTTTCACTCCCGCTAAAGAATTGTATGTTAACTCAACTGGGTACACTCGTTCACTAATTTAAACTAAATCATCTCATCTCTCATCTTAGTTTGGAAAGGTGTTAATCGGATGATTCTGAAGTATATATCGTGTTCTAACAATACATTCCTATCCGATCCTTACGTTCCTCTTCTCATTGAGCCAAAACTGAAATGAACTGCCTGGGTGGTCTTTCAATGTAATTGAATGAATGATCTATCAAACATGTGAACGACTTACCCCCAATTCTCAAAAATTCATGTAAAAGCTTATATTCTCCGACTTTATATCCGAACATTACGACTTCATATATAAATATAACAATACTTCCTGATTTGAGTATATGCAGGCGCTTTCAAAAACCGATCCATTCAACGCCTGTTTCTTCTCATTCACCAAACGCTATATAGACGATCTTCTCGCTGTGGATAATCGCTATATAAATGACGCAGTGAAGGATATCTATTCACCTTCACTGGATTTGAAGAAAACTATAGATAGCCCAACAGGGACATCATATTTAGACCTATATCTCTATAAAAATAAAGCGAGCCTTCTCTCTCGTTGACTTTATGACAAAAGAGATGATTACAATTTTGACATCGTAAACTATTCCTTTCTGGACAGTAATATTCCAGTGAGACCTGCATATGGGGTTACATAGCTCGCCTAGTAGCATTTGCTAGATCCTGTGTTAAATGTGACGATTTCAATCAACGTCACAAAACATTGTTGCAGAAAACTATAAAACAGGGCTATACTACCAAGCGCCTCCACTCAAAGTTTCTCAAATTTGGCGATAAATATCGCATGCTGATAGCAAAATACGAGCGAGCGTAGCATGCAAGATCTATGGCGTTACGTTTCGTACAGTAGTTTCGTATACTGGTAGTGAAGGATCATGGAGAGAACCGGGACTATATCAAACGTCATATCCGACTTACAACAGTCAACCAAAAAACGAATTTCCGCGTCAATACTCGTATAATCTATTTCGTATGACAGTTAGCGAAAAATCCAAATCAACAGGAAATAAAATAATGAAAACACCATGTAGTTTCACGAAAGGGTGCAGCCGTCAATAGCTTTCATTGATGCCTGCGAGATATGACGATGTTCTTTACATAAAATCCTAACCACTGACGATTATTCTTTATCTAAATGAATGTCCAAATCGTTTTCCAGATTATATATCTCAGTCACGCTTTGATTGTGACTGTTCATGGAGATACAGTCTGCACACGGTCTAGCAATTGCTACCAGGCGAGATATGTATACGCCGTATGCAGGTCATTTTGGAATATTACTATCCAGAAATAGGTACATGTAGTTAACTATGTCAAACTTGTAATTGTCCCTACCAAAAGCGATATTGTATTACTTTAGGAAGCGCCTGGATTAATCGTTTTTCCATCAGTCGCGAATTTTCTTTGGTTTTCTCGAAGAAATCCCGATCCTATCGGGAAATAATCGAGAGAATGTCGAGAAAATAAAATAGAAAAACCCAAATCGTTTTCAAAATTCTCGATTGATTTTCTCGATATCGGTTTTTATTCGTTCTTTTTGAACCATCGCGAATGAATCGGTGTTTTTTGATCGAGAGAATGTCGAGAAATTTCGATCGAGAAAGCGTTGCGAGAATATCGCGAAACCATCGAGAGGCGAATGAATATCAATGACGTCATTATCAGGCTAACAACTGTTTACGCCGCTGTGCGTTATTGCGCTATAAAGTATAGGTCAGGATAAAATTGAACTATTGACGGCGCTTTTACAATGAAAAACTAACGTATTATGTCCATTGTTATTTTAAAGAACTTAGTAGGAGTTGAATATCACATCTTCATTGGCAACGATCTATTATTTTACCAAATTAATCAACGTAAGCAGATCAGTTAGGATTAGCTTGAAGTTGAACATCTGACTACCCCGTACGACCCATGAGTATAGAGTATTTACGGTAATACCGTACTTTAAACCTCCTGTCATCGCCGGCAGTTTATCTTTTATATTTATACGAAATAATCTTCAATTAAATCATTTTTACGCGTGTAAGTTACAACAGTAAGTCATGTAGAAAGAACAAAAAGTGTTAAGTCTACAGTGGAAGTCCAATTTTGCCGACATTAAATTATTAGTGTCTGTACTTTTCTGATCTTCCGCGAAGGAATAGTTATGCGTACTCCATACATGTCGTAGGAAACAAACACATACCGTTGGTTCAACAGAAACTTTACGGCAGTTGCCCGACAACACGAAGAATAGCGACTTCTCTTTCTTCACAGTTGTCTTATACGCTATCAGTGTAAACTGAATTGCCTCAATGTCTCCTTCCTACACCACTATTTCAAGAATTTGACATGCAAACGCAACTTGACTGGTTGGGACACAATAACTGTAAACTTTACTGCTAATCTTTCACGCTAAACTTGACAAAGATAATCCCGAAGCTGAACGCGGTTTCCGAGTGGTAGCCTGGTTCCCAAGCTTACTTGTATAGGTAAGCAGTGTGACAGTAACTTAGGGTACCAGGCTAGGCGAAGTCAATAGCGGCACTACTTCCATCGGTGTTTAATCGTTTTTTCTCTTCACTATTTATGCAAAATAACGAGAGAGAAACCGACTTCGGGAATCTTCCGAGTTTACTGAAAAAAAATTCTCCATTCGCTCTCACCATTGAAAATCTCGATATCGAGAAAAAATATAGATTTCTCGACGAAAATCGAACGATTTTTGGAGACGCTTCCTTATTACATGAACTATACTGACAAACAGATGTAACCTACGAGCAGTTTATAACCGATGATGTGACGGGAGCATGAAAATAAACAATGCATTGGGAAGCAAGAGTATTTTTATTTCATCTGACTCTTTCATTTTTCTCTCAAACATTGATTTTACATCCAGGTTGCATGGATGCAGTGTATATCAAGGTCCGTTGTACGTGCATCATGTGAGCGTAGGCAAAAGTAGTAAACTAATTATCAGGGTTTTCTCAAGGAAATATAAACAAGAGTTGCTGGTAAATGAAAGGAGTTGCTTCTTGCTTTTATTATCAGTTGTAAACATCAGCGTTGCCTTGTCTTCGCGAATAAGCAGATGAACACACTGGCACATGAGCATTGGAAGAAATAAAGAAGGCCGTTTCTGGGACCTCAGGTTTCGTCTGATGAATTGTAGGAGAAATACTTCGACCTTGCTCGAAATGGAAAACCGCTGACAAATAAATAACAACATGCAGTGACATCACTAACGACATATTAGAAAATAAAACATTAAGAGAAAATAAATTATCCGACCGAAATAAAAGGCGCGACGGAGAAAAAGAGCGGGATCTGCTTATCGGCCTTGATTCCAGATTACAAGGTAGTCCGAGATGTTGCAGAAAATTTGCTAAATGTTTTGAAAACCCTAGTTTTTCCAACATCCTTGGTGAGATAAACGAAAATAGATGATCAAACTCAAAAGAATTATGTAAATATCTTATTCTTTTTACAACATTATAAGTATTTTACGCAAATAATCGTTTAGAAATAAGGAATTATGTGAAACAGGAGTTAATTACGAAAAACAGTGGGTTAATTGGGTTAGGCGATGTTAGCCATTGGCCATTGGTATTTTATGAATTAATTAGTTTAGACGAAGCAAACTTGGAAGCAACGCTTGCTACTTCCGCGGGTAATTTTTGGTGTCAAATAGTCCTGGAAGGAGTGGGAGGGGCTTCGGAGATTATGAAATACACAATCATCGAATACATCCACTTACTCCCAAACGGCATTTACTTTGGAAGATTTATTTAATAACGACAAAACATTTCTGGAGGAAATAGGTATTTGTCTACCAACCACTCATAACGATATACCAAAAGTGTATTGAACTCCCAAAATGTATAAAATACCATGCAAATCCAGATTAATAGCTAATTCTAAAAGATGCACTCCCAAGCTTATTTCAATCTTGTTTACGAGGGTCCTTCAGGAGATAAAATCATTTTGGGAACGGTATTGCGCCACTATTTAAAAAAAAACTCTGGCGTTGAATGTTTGTGGATAATGAAAATCTCAAAATGTCTTACGAAAATACACATATCGTATAGACATGTATCCACATGGGATTTCTCGACTCTCTATACTACAATCCCTCATCGGGAACTGACTGACCATCTCAGTTCATTGATAGTATCAGTTTTTGAGAAAACTGATCGCCCATATATTAATGTCAGAAGCCAAAAACAATTCTTGAGCTCTACTACATAAAAGGGAAATCATTTATGACATTTTTTTTGTTTATTGAGTTGCTTGAACTTCTCATTTTTAATATCTATATGAAATTTTGCAACACTATATCAAACGAATATATAGGTATTGCAACGGGTACTAATTGTATTTGTGTTTTAAATTCACCTACATTGGATTTGCAGGAAACTACACATGACACATCAAATTTAGACCTATATCTCTATAATAATGAAGCACGCCTCCTCTCTCGTCGCCTTTACGACAAGAGAGATGATTACAATTCCGACATCGTAAACTATCCCTTTCCGGACAGTTTTATTCCAGTGAGACCTGGACATGGCGTATGCATATGTCGTCTAGCAGCATTTGCTAGATCCTGAGTACACAAAACATTATTGCAGAAACTTATAAATCAGGGCTGTACCACCAAGCGCCTCCACTCAATGTTTCTCAAATTTGCGTGCTGATAGCAAACACTCTATGAAGTTAAGTTTCGTAACTTGTGTCTATAATTCCGCTCAATCCTGGGCTAGGGGTCGTGTGGACCCATTTACTTCAAGATCCTGATGGTGTTCATATGATCAGTCACAATAATGATTGATTTGAATTGTATGGGAAAAGGAATCCCATATTAACTGGATCATGGGATGAAAATTCCAACCCTGGAGAAGAAAACTAGATCCTAGCCTCGCCTGGCGGATCGGATGGGATGCATTTTCCTTCTCTCGAGTGGGAATTTCATCCCATGATCAAGTTATATGAGATCCTCTTATTCTCTAGATAATGACCTTTAAAGAAAATCATTTGGATTAAGAATACTGATTAGCGATAAGGATTTGATATTTTTGGATCATCATGTTGTCTTGATGACATCACTGAAAACTGTTGATCGCTTCTCTCTTGCAGGAAATCAGCCTATGTTCATGTATACTATGACTGTTCTTTTTTTCTTATTTAGTGTTGATGCCGTTAAATAAAATAGGTCTTTGGATTATGGACGCGGATATTCTTTAATGGACGATGGATGACTAATGAATGACGAAACAGATGCTTGCATTATATCCCTTCAAATAATTGTTTATAATTTCTATGAGAGAGGGGGTAGGTGAATTCAACATACATGTATGACATAATATACCGCATGTACAGTCGTCAGTGCCGACATTCAATTCAGTCGTGGCCTACAAAAGAATATCCGCGACAATAATTGAAAAACTTTTCACGTTCGACAGTTAGCACTGTTTCCAGACTGACATACAATGAGAATTAAGGCCTGGTACACACGAGCCAGTTTTCCTTGACAAGTGAGGCTAAATTTATGGAAGTCTGTAGTGGGCATTAGCTTGCTTACATGCTTGTATAAAAAAACGATGACCGTGCCAGAGCAGGATATAGCGAATAGCCGTAACAGTCTTCCACAATTTTGGTCACACTTGTCAAGGAAACTGCCTCGTGTGGCCTAAAAGGGCACAAGTTGATTCATTGTTGGTTTTCAATGATACAGCCAGATATCGTGATGTTCTGTTCTAGAAATCCTTATTCCTCTTTTATCCCATTTAATTTGCAAGTCATTTTCAAGATAATAATCTAGGTCAGTCATTCACTGACTCGCTGAGTCTGGGGAGCTGAAACTTACCGCAATATATTATTGGTTAACGTTCTACCAAAAACGGTTTTAAAATATACAAGATAGTCAAAAGTAATTCTCTGCCGATTTTTCATTTTGTATTCATGCAATTTTCTTCGCCAAAACTGCTTGACTAATTTGAGAATAATTATCTTATGTGCCATGAACTAGGTTTGGGCACACACAGGAAATGCAAACACTTCAAAGAGAAACGGCGAAAATGCAACCATCATGTTCGCCATATTGTGTAAGGCTGCATATGCGGTGGCAGCAACTCACGGCATGCTTACAGGGGAACCGGCTGAACGATGTGTTTTGCTGAACTTTAAAATTGACCTCATTCTTCGTAAAAATAAAGGTCACCTTGAATTAAAAATGTTTTGTCTATTTTACTCCACTCAAAGTTTCTCAAATTTGGCGATACATATCGCATGCTGATAGCAAAATACGAGCGTAGCGTGCCAGATCTATGGCGTTACGTTTCGTAACTTGTGTCTAATTCCGCTTACCCCGGGGCTAGGGTTCGTATGAACCAATGTACTTCACCATCCTCATGGTGCTGTTATGAACAGTCACATTCAAAGCGTGACTGAGATACATCATTCTCTAGATGATGACTTTACAACGAATATTATGGATTAAGAATACTGATCAGCGATACGGATTTGATATTTTTGGAGCATCATGATGTCTTGCCGGCATCTTTGAAAACTGTTGACCGCCTCTCTCTTGCAGGAAACTAGCCTATGTTTATATATACTATGATTGTCCTTTGGAATTTGGTGCTAATACTGCTATATGGAATTTGGAATAGGTCTTTGGATTACGGACGCGGAAAATTCTTTAATGGACGACGGCTGAATTATGAATGACGGACCAGCCGCTTGTAATTATAAGAAAACTTCTATTTCAGGGTCGTGGATTGAGATCAAACAAAATTCCTACTGAGATCGGAAGGACAAAGATCAGGGGCACTCTGGCCCAAAATAAAACTCGGTGCTGAAACAACAGTGTTGGGGATGTGGACTGTAATGCAACTTTAGGTATACCTTAAGTTCATGGCTAATGAAAGCCTATTGCCTTTTAGACTTTTTGTTGTGTGTGATATCAGTTTCAGGTTATGAAATGGTACAATATTTTTTATATAGGCCACGGGGAAATTGATTCATTATCGGGACTAAATGGCAAAGGTCAATGTGACTGCAGCTCGAAACTGGAAAACCAGGAAAGAATTGACAATCTCTATTCCGTGTTACGATTCCAATTCAGGGCTGCGGAATGTGTTCAAATTCTTGGCCAATCAGAAACTATGCGCCCCATATTAAAATGTGTGGTTGTATGTTGACCACATATTGGAGCGAATTTTGCCTCTTTCAAAATACCTTAAACGTTTTCACAACTAATGTCAAAGAGGTATTCCTGACAAAAATGGAAGAGATGTGGCAAATTCCTGGCAAATTAGTACCTACTAAAGAGAGCAGATCCAATGCTGTCCCGCTGAAATATCATGGGTTACAACGCATTACTAAAGAATTATTTGGAACTCTCCTGCATTTACTTCTAATCATTATAATTATCAGTGCGACTAGGTAGCTGAAACTTTCCAACCTATATCTTAGGGACAGTTATAAAAAATTCGAGATGGCCTTAATGGTAGCGTTATTTTCCCGGAACGCATTTCTCAGTTGATTTTTCGGTCTGATTTTCAGAATTTTTATATATATTTAATTCGTATAAACTGTATAAACACTTCAGAGGAACACTGACAACGTAAAATGTCCACCTCTCTGTGTCGTGATCTTTGATCCTTCAGAATGGGCTTCCATGTTGCGAATAATGCTGACAGTTGTACACAATACGGACGATTTGGTTTACAAGGCATTACTAAAGAATTATTTGGAACTCTCTTCCATTTTCTTCCAATCATTTTAATTATCCCTGCGACTAGGTAGCTGAAACTTTCCAATCTATATCTTTGGAAGGCATTTTTCAGTTGATTTTTCCGTCTGACTTCCCATAAACAATATGACAGATTAGTAAATACGTTTCAACATGTTATATAATAGCATGGCGCGCTTTTTTGGCACACAGAGAAGTCGGGGGAAGGTGGCATTTCGGTTTCCATCTCGGTGTAGAGTATACCGGTACCATCTCAGAGCCGTCATTTTCAAAATATATCATTTTTTTTTATTGTGTTTTTCCTAAGCAAAACCTGCATGATTTATCAGTAAAAAAAACTTCACTTTTCATGGTCGCCACTTTGAATTTACTCATGATGTTATGAGGTGTTATGCAAATAGGCTCAATATGGCCGGAACATGATGAATTACAAATTCACGCAGCATCAGCTCTCAATTTTGAGAGCCAGGCCCGACAGGTTTAACCTAGCTAGGACTAAAATTCTCGATATGCGCTAGTTTGGAACGATTGTCCTCATCAGGACATTACTGCAGGATAACTATAATTCCTAGGACTGAGGTGACAGTTTAGCACTGAACAAAACAGATAATCAACTGACGTTCCTCGACTAAAATCCATTCATTGCGCTATTAATTGAATGATAGCGTATCGGAATATCCACAGGTTAGTTCACCTCGATGTATGCACATGAATAACATGTCCGTCACATTGACCTGGGCCCAAACTAGGAATTCACCATTTCATCGATGGCTTGAATGCATCCGGAGAAAGGTTTTCCACGCGGGTGGAAATTCTACATTCATTTGAACACACAACTGAAAATACAATTTCTATTGAAAGCCTACGTTACCTCCTGACCGGATACTGTAACGTATCAGTATGCCCTTCACCGTAGTATCGGATTATCGTACCGTATCTGTATTACTGGTATTTTACAATTGATATAGTTAATCTGGAAGGTGCTTCCTCGTCTTGTGTTTTTCCTGGTATTTTACAGTAGATGCACTTGCGATAGGTCGAGTACCTTCATTTCAACAGTGTATATAGGGTTGAATCATGTCATCATATTTTTCAAATGATCAGTCACGACCAAAACGTGACGGACATATATTAGGACTGATATGAATACCTACTAATAATGGTGCGTGGGCGGGGAGACAAGAGAATGCCAACACAGCCAAGAAAGCTCGGAATAAGCAGTAGTAAGACCAGGTAAGCCAGCAAATCTCTTATGATCGTGCGGCGGTGATATGGCGGAGGTCCCAAATGGCAGTAAGTGACAGTTGACCTTTGACCTTTGGTTGACCTCAGACACTTGAGGTCACTTCGGTTCACGTGTCGTAAGGGTGAATGCAAATACAGGACTTGAAAATCAGCCGGAAATCTCGTACAAAATGCGGTAATACGGATATTCCACCCAGCAAATTGGGTATATATTCGACAAATGTGGTCCCAATGGAGAAGGGAATCGTGGAGTATTTTAAGATTGGCGTGACGCCATGGTGCGCATACGCAGTCGTGTAGTAGTAGAGAAAGATTGGATTATGGGGTATGCAGAGGCGTATTTTTACGATCTCGGGGTCATCTTGGTACTCTATGGGTCATGAAGAATGTCGTCCGGAAACTCTCGCGGTGTATACTACGATTGACGTGGTTTTAACCGGTAGCGCATGCGTAGTCGAGTGGTAGTAGAAAATGATAGCGCATAGGAGTTTTTGGATGATCTATACGCCGTTGATCCAAATGTGGCGCGTGAGGTATCGTATTGAAACGCTCGTGGGTGTGCCTTGGGACAGGGTGATATGCCCTTGCGCACTCAGGGGTAGTGAGGAAAGCGAAATTTCGGCTGTGCACTTAGGACATATCTACCTCAACACCCTGTATACAAGCTCCTATGAGCGACGCGTGATATGTGGATCATGGTGACGCACCACATTTTCGGATGCACACTTTGGACAAGCTTCAATGCTCAGTGTTGCGACTGCGAAAAGCAAAAATATCTGATCCGTTGCATTGCGAGAAATCTGATGTTATTTTTCACGAAAGAAACGTTTCTCTGTGACGAAATTACAACAGGGAAAATATTCTCCTTCTATTACAGCGTACATCGATGAGGACTAAAGCGGGACCAAGGTGGTGTGTTAGTGGCTGTAGAGAAAAGCATTGGTTCGGTACGCAAGCTGTGTTTCAAAAGGGACTGCCAAATTGTATAGTGTGAAATTACAATGGAGTGTAAGGTGTGTAATTGAACTGACAATTTAAAGTTTAACCATCCAATGTTTTATGTTCACCAAGTGCAAATTATTTAAAGAGGCCCATTCTAGCCATTCAGATGGCATTATTTTAAGCTAATTTACCGTTTTACAGAATTCATTTTTCTTTTGTCTTGATATTGTTATTTTACACATTCATATATGCGCATACATACTGACCTTATTTATATTATTTTGATGCGACATCTGATAATATCTTGATCATCTTGTATGTATACAATCTGTATCTTCAACAATTTGTTTTCATTAACATTAACATTCATTTTCATATCAGTTTAAACTGCTGTATTATATTGTGTGTATGTTTACTGTTATCTTATCTGCATGTAATTGAACATATTGTTGAAGAGGAGTAAACTCTGATCCGTTTCTCGAGCATGAATCATGTCAAAATAGATAAATAAATAAATTAATTAATTAATAAACGAACATATAGTTGTCAAATGGCATGCACAGAGGGCGGGCCTCCTGGATTAACAGTCCACCATCAGAGTCCTACCATATACAGACAATAAAATGGTGAGGTAAGTAAGAGATGGGGAAAATTGACAACGTCTGTCGACTAGAAAGCAACCACGTGACTTCACAGGAAACCTTTCCATGGCACTTCACATTCAAACTAGAATACGGAGGATTCTAACACGTAGCAGTTGTTCATGTGGAAACTATTAAGTAACCACACGTTCTCCAGCACCGGCTTAGGCAGAATTTGATACACTAGCTCAAACTAGCTAGGGAGACAGATCAGCTCAATTACATAACTAATCTCATGTCAATGGATGAGCATCTAGGGTGTGTTGGAGTAAACGCCTCAACATGAAGTAAAGAGGGTAAACGCAAAAATACCCAGGAAAACTAACATGTAATGTTCCACGTCGTGCAGTAAATTTCCCACCAAAACAATAAACCTACATATATTTGTCGAGAGGACGGGTTTCGGAGACTAACAGTCCACCAACAGAATCTTACCATATACAGGTAATAAATTGGTGAAACATGAAAGAGGTGGGGAAAATGGACGACGCCTGGCGACTAAAACGTATCCATATGACTTCACAGGAAAACCTCCATCGGCACCTCACATTCAGACTAGAATACGGAGGATTCTAATTCGTAGCCTCTCACCAGCGCTTTTATTGCAGCTGTTCATTTGGAAACTATGAAGTAACCACTCGGCCCCCATCACCGGCTTAAGTGGAATTAGATACGCTAGGTCGTGAGCTGTGATGAAAGTTCAGCTCAATTACGTAACTCGTCCGCTGTTAATGTTTGATCTTCGCCCCAACATGGGGTAAACATGGTCAATGTAAAAACACCTTTGAACAACAGTGTTCTTCAAGATCAAAGCGTGACTGAGATACATCATTCTTTAGATGACGACTTTACAACGAATATTATGGGTTAGGAATACTGATCAGCGATACGGATTTGATATATTTGGAACATCATGATGTCTTGCCGGCATCATTGAAAACTGTTGACCGCTTCTTTCTTGCAGGAAACAAGCCTATGTTTATGTATACTATGATTGTCTGTTTGAATTTGGTGCTAATACTGTTATATGGAATATGGAATAGGTCTTTGGTTTATGGACGCGGATATTCTCTAATGGACGACGGCTGAATTATGAATGACGGACTAGACGCTTGTAATTGTAATAATTTCTTAGAAAACAAACTAAACTAATTTGGCAGCTTTTATTTAGATATACATGGAATACCTGTGCTATGTTGCAACATGAAAACAGTTAGGAATTGTGGCCATTGAGTGTTACTCTTAGTCCATCAAGAGCAACACAGGGCATTTGTCCATAACACAGGTCTGCTGATAAGAGTTCCCGAGCTAGGGTAAAGAGGTCATGTCAGACACATGTTCATGTATTAGGTGACCCAATTGAAAGATTCTAGCTCAGCTTGTTCTAGTGTAAACTCTCAACCTGAGAAAGCCTCTGCAATGGGAATATTTTATACACCCTCCATGTGCCCTGTTCCCAAAATATGTACTGTTCATGATTTGCAGCATGGATGTTTAGACTCCTACTTTCCCTCCTTCTGAGAAGATGGGTAAAGGATGGGGAACCAATGTACGATAAAAAGTGTTTCAGTGTGTAGGAAGTCTTGATCGACAATGATGCACTGACGTGTAATGTAGGTCTTAGCCTGATGAGAATCGTTGCTGGTAAATGGGCAATAAATGCTCTCTCAATCCAGTGTTTTAGTATCAAGATAACTTCATTGTTGACAATCAGGGAATATAATTTCCACAAAAGACATTTGATAGGCGCTCCATGCTCCCTGTTCCCAAGTATTTTAAGGTCCATGACTGATTTGCAACAGTTGATTGGTTCTCGCCCCATCCTTTCGATATGATGGGCGAAGGACAGTGTAACAGTTTACCATACATAGTATTTTTGTGTGAAAGAAACGTGTCAACAATACTCACTACATAAAAACGTCATTTTAATTATATTTAATATACGGTCAGCATGTAAGGTGAATATAATGGTTTTATTTCCAATTATTTGAACACTAAGTTTTACGCTGGTAATTATAAGTAACATTTGCATTCATTTGACGTATATGTCGATGTGATCGGAGAGGTAGGGCTCATAAAATTGGATTCCCATATTTGATGTTATATTTAAGAATGTTGTTCATGTATTCTGTATGATTGACAGCCCCAAATTCACCACTGTAGTAAATGTTTTTAGAGTTCCATGGTTTCATGGCCTATGTCGAATCTTGGTGTTTCCCATACATTTCACATACATTTACAATACATTTAAGGTTTCCTTTGGATACATTTATTGTGCATGTCGTACCTTGGAGAGTCCCTAATTACCATAGATATACAACGGACGATAATGTTTTGCAAATAAATCTCATTTATTTGAATACATTCGCTATTGTAGTGACCCGAATGCAAATCTATCAGTTATATTTAGCCACTTTCAAACCTGTAATAAATATATGTGAATTGTTGTAGTTATATTGACCATTGCGTGATATATATGGCAAATACGATGAAACTTGACCGTAAATTTCGAACTATGGCATCTATATCTCAAAACAATGCAAATAAAATGTTTATATTTACAACTATCCTCTAGATGTGTAAATGTTGGTGTATAAATCCATTTTATTTGCTAAGCTGGTAGCTATATATGAAATCATTTGAAAAAGAATACTTATATTTACATTTATCTCACAGATGCGCAAAGGAATGGTGTATATTACAATTTTATTTGCTATAATGGTAGGTACATATTAAATGATTTCAAAGCAACTATTTATATTTACATCTACCCCATAGATGTTTAAATGTATGGGGTAAAATACCATTTTATTTGCTACGCTATTATGTACATATTAAATCATTTCAAAAGGAATACTTATATCTACCTCTTCCGTACATACACGTGTGAATGTATGGGGAATATTACAGTTTTATTTGCTATGATGGTAGCTACGTATGAAATATATGTGAAATGTTTGTTTTGATGGCTTTATTTGCTATCATTTGATAGATATCTGGCGAAGAATTGCATTTAACCACCGCATCCAAAATTACGATTATTACACGTTAAAGTAATTCAAATGCACAATGTTATCATCGCAATTCAATTGTTCAATTTGAACTATTCCATAGGTATGTGATGCAAATCTGCAGTTTAGCCATTACATTTGAACTTAATATATTTCCAATACTGTAAACACTAAATTTTCCATTTAGAATTTTTATTTACAATACTATGGAAAATGGGTTTGAATTTCATTGTCTTCTTTGTAACTAATTTGGTGGGTATTTGTAACGGAACGTGCACGTGGCCGGTTAATAATTTATGCAAGAAGTACTTGTCAATAAGAACGTCTTTATTTGCTGATTAATTTCTAGCTTCATGCCACCCAAGCAAGTTATATTCTACGTCTACTGGTACCAGATATCTGTACAATGTATTGAATTTGAAGGAAATTTTCATAGCAGAAGATATACCGTACGTGATGCACAAACAAAACACTATAATACTGTCTTTGTGGAGTACACCTCGCGCCTGGATAAGCAATGATAAGAGCCAGACACTTGTTGATTAGCTGACGCCCGCTAACACAACACCTGCAGAGGTAACAATCTCGGCCAGGCGTGGGGGCCTACCGCTTGGCTCGCCTGGCGAAGCTGTTCGCTCCAGGACACACGACATATTGCGTGTCGTCGTCAGACGTGGGTGCCAGATTTCACTTCAGCTGCATACAGGCATCTCTCCCGAACCACTATTTTGTTCATTTTTCAAAGCTTTTTTTCTACCATTTCGGCATTTTAACTTCATATAGCAGTTTTCAAACTACTTATGATTTACGCAGTAATTTCCATTAATCAAAAAAAAAATGTTGCAAAGCGCTACAATCGATTGCAAATCTGTTCAATAAATGAACAAAGTTACATATGTTTCATCAATCGTAAAACCGGAAATGTTATCATTTTTCATACATAATACTAACACACTGTGAAGAAATATAAAACTGTCGACAGAATATAACCCAACATCTGAAATGTATTTTGTTTCACATATACACAAACTGTTCGCGCAAATTACTAGCGTCTTATCCCGGCAGATAATTCGCATCGACAATCAACAAACTGTGAAAAAACATCTCCCGGGATGTAAAGTTTACAGAATAAGTATAAAAATATGTTACTTTCCCTGTTTCAAGCATACAAGACACGAACTGTAACTCGCTCGCATTTTTGGGAATTCTTCCCAATAAGAAAGCTTCTTTTCTTCAATCATGTGCTGACAACCAGTACGATTGTACAAGCTCCACAGTATAGTGATCTTGCCAAGGTCTGAAATCAGCATATTCAAAATGATCATTCATGTCTCGGACTTGGATCAGACATAATTCTTCAACATACATGTACGCAATAGAGAGAGAGAATTAAGTAGGCATAGCAGGTGGTTTTTAAATGAAATGTTCACATGTAAACAAATTAAAGCACAATTAAGTTCTCCACAAATCAAGTACGATATGATATAAAACAGCATATAGCTTGTCATCATTGAATTTACGGGAGAGTTAAAGGTGTCTGAAATTGTGACCAGATTCTGTCAGGCCATTTTTGAAGGTGAAATGGTGTAATATTTCTGCTGTTTTCCCAAATTTCGGCTATGAGTTGAATACTTCTGATATTGCATTTTTGAAGCAGAATATGAAACAAAATCTATAAATATATGTCTTTCATCTCTATAGACAAACCTTTGTATGTGATTATTACTAAGAGTACTAAAAGTTGCCATTTTTATGATGGATGAATGGATTCTTAGCTAAAATTATGAATATTATCTCCTCAGTTCTTTAAATAGTCCAAAGAATTCTTCCAGTCAATTCCGGCACTCTGTCTCCATCTTCAATTATGAAAACATTAATGAAATATAAATCATCATCTTTTGGCCTTGGGCACCATGACCAAGGCAGCATCCATTCTATACATACAGTATGGTCACAAACTCAACTGATACTTCTGATGACGTCATTTCAATGCCTAAATTAAGGTTCAGCAACATTCAGCTTTATAATATAGGTACATTTAATCTGACAAGGCTACCCTACAAAAGTAGTAGATAAAAATGTTGTGCCTTCACCAGTGTTTTGGCACTAAAGCAAAAATCATGAATATACTATGCAAAGTAGGGTCATTCTCCCATTGCCAGAGTTTGTAGCGTGCTAAAAGTCGGTGCAACACCCTCTGCATTGCACTGTGCAGAGAAAGGGCCATAATATGCGTTCAGTCTATATCGATTTCGGTCGACACATGAAGCACGTATTTGCATAGGAGGGAGATGGGAACTGCATTCAGTAAATCTTGTAAAAGAATTACCGTAACAGGTTTATACTAAATTATTACACAAAAACACACGGTATGTCTTCTTTATCTGTGACATGCTGAACCCACTCCGCTCCTTTTACAAGTGGACGAAGCTGATTGGCCCGAGAGCCATGCACACAAGAACTGCCTGATATGATTTTGCCCTAGTGCAATCAGAGAGTAATCAAAGGGCAATTAATAAATTGATATCCTATCTTTGCTCCACAGTCGTCATGGTCGTATATGTCGCTATGTAGGACCTTACAGATTTCAATTAAATTTGGTGTTCAGAGGGCCCAGTTCGTGAATATTTAATAAACTTAGGACATCATGGCCGTATTTTAAGTACTTTACTTGCAGTAGGAGAGAGGAGATAGGATCGTCGCCTACGCTTCAACCCAAGGACCAGTCCACTTCTATCTCGCGTTATGGTGCTAAACTGACGAGAGCGCTGCAACATCAAAAGATACCCGGCCCGCATGGCGTTGGATTCAGCTGACATGACCGAGCCAACCAAAAAGCCCCTAACATTATGTTCTCTTCAAAGAACTATGTATTGTTTTCTGGATTGGTTGATACTCATGTTACTGCAAGCCGGTTAGATCCTACATGTGGCATAACCAAATGGGAGAGTAGATAGGATTTAATTTTTATTAGATTGAATCAGAGGGCATACAATCTGATGCCATGAGAATGAGTAGGGTAAGAGAAGGTCAAATTTTAAACAGGCATGTCTGACAGCTATTTATTGTCGGTTTTACAACTTATTTTATACCCAGTCAAAATAACCAGCCCACACAATACGGAAAACTCACATCGGCAAAAATAAAGTCATGTTAAAATAATTGCTATTTAACACCATGTTAAATATTGCTGAGGTGAAATGATTATGCTACGACATTTACCTCGGCAATTGCTGATTGCTGACACAAGTGACGCAAGTGACACAAACACCAATGTACATGTACCATACACAAGCTTTATTTCATATGTATATAGTGCATCTCTAATTCAAGAAGAGAAATATGATGAGAATCTCCCTTTCTCACAGTTCAGTTTTAGGTTCATATTAGTACAAAACAAGAACAAGGAAACAATTGCAAGAAATAGATGTACACTAATTTTCCAAATTCATCGAACAGCTCAACAATAAAAATATTTATTTATCAACATGGGTGGTGTACACAGTCAGTCTGTGCTTTTCTTTCCGGAGGCTCTCCAGGGCATCCTCGCGAGCCAGTGTATCAACCGAACTGTTAGGATCGATACACTGGCTTGGTTAGTTGCCCATACTAGTTCTGGATATAAATAGGTCAAGGGGTTCCCCCTAAATCAAACCAATCAATGAACGGACTAAGCCAGCTGATTATGCCAATCCACTGTGAGGTATGAGATGTGACTGGTTTGGATTTCATCATGGGCCGAACTGCTTTGATGTACATGTAGGGATGAAATACACATCCTAAGTCAAAGCAAAAGAGCAGCCTTGGGTTGCTGACATGCTAATTCAAAACAAGCATCAGGGATGAAATGTACGAGATTGTATCAGAAGTATTGACTCAAGAACTAATTCGAATCACCAAAAATGTCCCGGTAAATCATCTGCGAGGAATTGGGATTTGCTTGCGCACAAACAAACCAAGGAAAAACAATTAATATAAACATACATGTACAGAGATGGCAATATATACATGTACATCATGTTTAACACAAATTGTATGATGCTCTGGGTTACAAACAGAACAACCGAATTCAGGAAAAATGCATTTCTCATTGTTCTTTTTCAATGTGACATTAGCTCAACCCCGGAACAAGAGCCCTAGGGGCTTCAATATACGCCCGTATATCTGAAATTACATTGGTCCAAATTCCAAGGTTGTTTAATAGCCTTGATTTCAATTGGTAGCTAGCAATCCAGAGAAAGGTCTACAATTTTGTGTTTCTGAGAATGTAACATATATCACATCTTATATTGAATGATAAACTAAAATGGGCTCAACTCTTGGTAACTAGTTGACCTTGAAACAAGAGCCGAGAGCAGACACATATCCCACACTGAAATCGACAAGTCAAACACAAGAAAATAGTAGTTTTCCTGCAAATGGATTTCTTTCAGGCGAGAGAATTTTTCATGAAGGAAGAAGAAAGTGATGAAGTAAACCTTTGTTCTTGAGTCAGTAAAAAGAACCCCTCTCCCCGTTAAATTAGTAGATGAATGGTTTTTATTTCACAACAGTTTAACTAAATGTAGCTGTTTCAAACATGGGAGACAACTCCACAGGACAAATGCCATACACATGTAGGGGAGAGAAATCTGAATACTCCAACCTCACATAGGCATATGAAAATGTGACTTTTAATGATTTCTTGATTTTGGGATCACAGTTACCTTGACCTACTGACACAAAAAAAGAGTAATTTTTTTACATTCACCTAAATTTTGGTACATGACAAACCAATGGACACAAAAAAATATGATTTTTCACAATTTTGGGGTCACAGTGACCTTGACCTAAATTTTGGTATGTGACACATCGTGTCTCCCTAATGTATCTACTGACACAAAAAATGTTATTTTTAATAATTTCCTGCTTTTGGGGTCACAGTGACCTTTGACCTTCGACCTTGACCTAATTTTTTGCCATGCGAAACTTCGTTTCCCCGTATTGAATCCACTCACAAAAAATTAGAAATTTTTAATGATTTTCTGATTTTCGGTCACACTGACCTTTGACCTCTGACCTCGACCTACATTCGATATGCAACACATCGTTCCCCCTAGGGCATCCACTCACCAAAAATTAGAAGTGTAGATAGAAAACTGTCAATGATCAACGATTTCCTGATTTTAAGGAACAGTGACCTTTGACCTCCGACCTCGACCTTAATTTTGGTATGCGACACATCGTCTCCACCTAGCATATCCACTAACAAAAAAAAGTAACTGTGGATAGAAAACATTCACAGATATAGATCGGACACGAACACTTCAGTGATTTCCTGTTTTTCGTCTCCCCGTAGGGTATCCACTCATCAAACATTGGAACTTTAGATAGAAAACTGTCCCAGATATAGACCGGACACGAGGGACGGACACACGGACACACGGACACACGGACGGAAACCGCTATCACATAATACGTTCGCCTTTTGGCGGGCGTATACAAATGAAACAATTATGTTTTGTGTCCCGATAGCCGCAATTATATAAAACCAGTTATATGAAAATGCTCAATGATGGGAGAATGCCATCATGCAGTTTCATAGAGTACAATACCTATATAAAATGAAAACACTGAGAAAAAACTTTGGAACCACTTTCCAGGTTCAGCTCCTGGCCCCCTGACTATTAGTTCAATTTTATTCTCATCAAACATGTCAAATGGCTTCGTGACACTGACCTCCGAACAGATAATGTTATGCTATATACTACATGTTTTAAGCCATGTTTTAAAATGTGCTATCAGACTGTATAATACTGATATATACTGTGTATATGTATAATATATTATCACTATGTGACTCATTATCGTAAAACATTATGTGGAAATCCTTATATCCTTAAATATAGAAAATAAAAAATATATAAAAAAAATGTGTTATTGCCAAATTATTTAAAAACTATGTTCAAAATAGCCTAAAAACATTGGGTGGGGGAAATGTCCACTGGGGGAAATGCCCACTGGGGGAAATGTCACTCCAGGAGATTATAATTTTTGTGAACGTCGTTTGCACAACTGTATTGTGTGTAATATCTACCGACGTAAACGACATATGGACAGGTTAATGACACATCTTTATTACTATAATTGGTCTTTCACATAAACATTTTCAACTGTGTAGACATTATGAAACATAATGATTCAACCAAAACACAGCATAGGCCTATGCCACATTTACTTCGCCTCTGGGTTATGATAGAATGGCTTGCCCGGTCTGCAACCGTACACATGTTCAAGAGTTCACATGTTGTACATGTAGGCCTACTTGTAAATTTACTAACCTTGATTGAGTCATAATTCTATCGACAATTCTAACACATCTGCCACGTCTTTACTATTAAAAGCATAGGGTCATTTCCTACATCTAATCACAACAAACTGTCTCTGGTTTCAACCTAGTTTCGTCAGGACATTCCAAATGGAATGTTCCAAACGCGCATGTAGAAGGGGGGACAGGTTGAAACAGACCGTCGTCTGCTACTGTCAAAACAAAAACAATAAACAATGTGGCAAAATGGAGGCTCTCAAAGTGATAATCAGTCCGTTGTTTCTGCCACACACACTGAGCAAACTTGCTTTGTTCAATCGTCGTCTCGATCCTCTGCATTGCCTGCGTTATTCCACAACGCCAATATAAGTGGCGGGAACTTCAACATCACCTTCAACTAGGAACGTGATGAACTTCCTCTATTTTAATAGTTCACGATCCGTATTCGTACACTTTGATGTTATCTAAGTTTGGACTCCATACCTCTCCGATTGTTGTAAACTCCATTGAGTTCAACACGGGCCGCGTCCTCAAACAATGGGCAAGTCCGTTTTACCTACATATATCTGAGCAATTTTACGCAGGAAAACAAGCCCTTATTTCTTAAATAACCTAGGTGGGCTATAGGGGGTGGTAATCAGGTAATGCGGATTATGGTCTTGAGCCAGTGTAGGCCGAGCTGACCTGACCTGCAACAGACCGCAGGATTAAGTTATTCGGATATATTTACCTTTGGGACTGTAGAGTAAAGGCCGAATGTATTTCTCTGGATGCGGTATGTTCAATCATGCGAAACAAGATTGTTCGGATCTGATATGGAGAAGAAAATTGAACGTAAGCTGTCACGAGTCAGAGCGAAAGTAGAAGTGGAAGGAAAATGGCCGTGTGAAAGTCACATGAAATCGCGTCAGTAGCGCGAGACCGAGGGAGATAGTTGGACACACAAGTCATCAATAAGTCCTCTTCGATGTACCGGTACATCACATACCGGTACCTCTGGTCAGAGAAACCCACAGCGAACGAAACCCCCACGAACAACTCCCCCCCAATCACATATTATTGTTTATGCTACTTCAGTAATAAAACGAATAAAACATGGTGAATGATAATAGATCAAGACAATGTTATTTCATATTCATATATCAATTTGTCGGGTAATTGGACACCCTATTATATTTATGCGTGTTTTATCTGTTGTCTGATGTTTGTAGTTGTGTATGTTTTATATGTATGTTTGATTGCGTTTTAGCCCTGCTGGGCACAACTTTTATCCAAACAAGATATCAAGCTCGGAGAAAAAGATTAACGGACGGACAAACAGGCGGACACCACAATGACAATACCCCTGAGCTTTATATTTCATATTTGATATTTCAAGGCATAAGCTTCATATCACAGAAGTTTGGACTTGACTTGAGGCCAAGGACATGTGATGTGTTGACTTAATAAATGGAAGTGGAGCACACTGATAAAAACATAACTGTATAAAAAGATGGCTTGAAGCCATATTAAAGGCTGTTAAATAATCTAGTTATGGGTGGTCTAAATTACCACGATATAGATACATGTAATTACCCCAATGAACTTCTCAGAGGCTGAACACGGATAAAGGAATTAAACAAATGCTGCGTAATAGCCTACCACACCTTACAAACAAAATATTCTGCAATCTATGTACACAATTTTTAAATTGTTTTTTTTTATCCCCATCATCAATCAATTTGGGGAATAATTCATGGTGCCTGTCTTGCAAATTAAAGCATTTTAACAGACAGAGATTTCCCTTTGGCAGAGTTGTACTGTGACGTCAATGCCCTACACAGCCCATTCTTCATGCTTGTATAACCAAGAACTAAGACCATTTTGAAATATGCAAATTAAAAAAGATGTAAATGTAACACTGTCTCATAATAAATTAATACCTGGGGCATTTAACTTGCGTAACACTGTCTCATAATAAATTAATACCTGGGGCATTTAACTTGCCATCAAAATGTAATTTCATAACCGTCTATAAGGAATATGGGTGAATGCTATGCCAGAACTTTTCTAAAGTGTATGTAGTCAGCATAAATCAAGAACCAAGATGGATCGATTTCCCTTTTGAAGTTGAAAGAGAGAGAGAGAGAATTAAGGTTTAACGTCGCGTTCAGCAATATTTTAGCTATATAGCGATGATCAAACAAATTCTAAATACTCAAGCCAATAATTTAGTAATCCAACACATTAAAAGATACACACATTAAAACTTATGCAACAACCCAATTTCGCTCAAATAACCCAAGACACAGTCCTCCCTCACCCGCCTAAAATGATCTTCCAAAGCAGTCGCTAGATAAAAAGAACCTCTTACAATCTTAAAAGTTGAATGTTCAACTGAATAATTAAACATGCTATTGCAAATTTACAGGAAGAGCCAAAGATTTTTGTTTGTGAGTGCCAACCTAAACCTGGTTCATCCGACATTAGAATAGATGAATAAAACTTACTGTGAGTATGAACATTAGCCAGGATCCAAAGTATTACATTTCATCATCATCATTATCATTCAAAACTGAACTCCCCCTATGATAATCCCTCTAATAATTCAATCACAAGACGTGAAATTTTTCACCATAAAATCTGGACTGATCAAATTTATTAGAACTGTCAAAATGGTAAAAGTCATATAGATACTCCATTATTTCTTCGCTATTTCATTGATTTTAGGGCAATCAAATTCATTAGAAGAGCTAACTGCATCTTGTCCCCAAAATTGGGGGTAATTGAATTTTGATGGGGGATTGAATTATTAGAGGGACGAGCTTTCATTGAACCCACCCACTGCCCTCAGGGGCATGTCCCCACCTCAGGGGATCTGAACCGACCCTCATACGCCACGGATTAAGAAGTGAAACCCACATGAGCCGACCCTTAAGAAGTGAAACCCACATGAGCCGACCCTCATACGCCACGGATTTCACCCCATGGCTCATTCACCCCCATGGGTTAGTTTATAGGGATAGAGAGATCGTGTGCCCTTTCTATACTACTAATCGCGCATGAGCAGTCGACCCATTCTACTGTAGGGTGCAAGCCTGGCCCATGGAATCTCAGGTAGCGAAAACCCCAGGTCTCGCGGCCCACCCTATTCCGCGCCACACCTATAGGGATAGGGAGGTCGCGTGCCCTTTCTATACTACTACTCATCGCGCATGAGCAGTCGAGCCATTCTACTGTAGGGTGAATCCCTGGCCCATGGAATCTCAGGTAGCGAAAACCCCAGGTCTCTCGCCCCAGCCTTCCCCGCGCCACACCTATGCGACCCGCTGTGCAGTGAGTAAAGTGGAGGAGGAGGAGTAGGTGAGTAAAGTGGAGGAGGAGGAGGAGTAGGACACGCAACGGATTATACTAGGGAGATAAACTATTCTATATCATGAATTCCAGCGTGGCGGATTTACTAGGTAGGCCTACCGGTGTGATGGATATAAGAATGTCTGGTGATTGGTGTCTCTTTTTGTTGAGAGGATTGTGAAATCGATCAACTTGGTTCTATAACACAGACTGGTTATAGTCCAGAGTATATGCCGTCATATTGTGTGTAGGAAGGGAGACTATATATAATATGCATGGATGGCGGCATATACTCTGGACGCAACCTCTGCTCGACAACAAATAAAATGTGTATTGTCAAGATGTGACATTGGTGCTGGTAAGCCTTGTGTGCAGAGCAGAGAACAAGTTTTCCTAAGTACAGAAGTAGTGGCTACTACTCCTACTGATGACGTCACCAATGACGTTACAGATGACATGGACCTTCCTCAAGTCGTGGTCTACACCACGAGAGCTTCACTTTGACACCTCACACGACGTATTCGGACCACGGATGGTCCCTCAAACGCACTCCACGCATCCCCAAAATTGCTGCTTTCTATACTACGGCCAGACTGCTTATACGCAAAACTATGAACCGGACTAGACACCAGTCCAATCCGACGCTACCCCAAGAGAACTTCAAAATAAAACCACATACGGTCCAATTGGACCACTATGGGTCCATCTCGACCTCAAATATTTTTTCTACTGCGCAGATAGACACTATTCCCACCCCACACTCATTCATTTGGATGCTCCCTCACGAGAGCTTCATGATGACATTTCACACAACCCAATCGGACCAATAGTCCCCAAAGTCCCCAAAACATCCATCCGAGCGCTACTTGCCTAGTGCGCATGCATGCGTCATCAGAATAGAATAGAATATATTTATTACCAAATCAGGCGCCCACGCGGAGCATACAATTATTTATCCCTCCCCCACATGATTAATATTATTATAGGACAATAACAAGAAATGAATTACATTGACTCCATTGTCACGGCGTTGACCCACTGGGGTTGCGGTCTGCCGGAAATGGCTCCATTCCCATCTTCTACCGACAACCACACCCCCACCTGGGCCAGGGACCCACCAGGGCGAGCCATATCGTGGAAGACAGTCCAGCCCCCTGCCCAACAACAGGCACACCCGAGCAGGGGCGACAAAGGAGTATAGACATGCAACGAAACGTTATATACATGAATATCCAATATCATGCTAATTGTCGAAATGATACACGGTAATTATATTGCAAATATTTGAAAGCATCAGTGACTTGTTGAATAGCAATCTTACTCTTTAGTCATGAGTGGATTTAAATAGAAAGATGATGATGATCTTCACTGAGGTCCCCGCGTCTATCAATTAACATACAGTCAGTAGTTTACTGGAATGTTCTGGGGATTCAAAAAAGTCGTGAACCTTGTAAAAATATGCTAAGGGACTGTTCATTTTTACCAGGCGGGTGGATCGGGGGAATCAGGGGGAGGGGGAGGCACTAAAATTTTCAAACTCGGGGGGGGACCAAATTTTTGGAGGTTTGGTTCCGGTGGGGGGGGGGGGACAAAATTATCACAGATAGAACACCTGAATTCAACCCCGGCGTATTTCTATAACACCAACATTTGAGAACATGAACCCATCCCCATGTAGCCTACCTCCTTTTGGCCCTGGTCGGGAGATATTTATTTTGAGATTATTTTGTTCCAGCATATTCTCAGCTGAGATAAGAATGACAAAATCTAATAATTGCCAACTGAACTAATCCTCCATAAACATGACTAATCCCCCATAAACAAACATGAAGTATACACATTCGAAGACTGAATGAAGATTACATAGTAACCTAGTCCTTTACTTTGGCTCAACCCAGAAATACCGGGGCAATTAAATGCTAGTTTAACCATGATTTTATACAGGTACATCCAGATTGTGTTGATCATGTTTAACAGAATACAGTAAAACCTAAACAGTTAATTTCCATACTATTCGGGGGAAAAGTACCAGCCGGCAACAAAACAAAATTCATTTAATTAATTTAGAAAAAATCTTTTCAAAATAAGTAAAACATTGACACTGTACAATACCTTATCATAGGGCGACTGGGGAAAATGGCCACTGCATTCTGATAGTATATTTCAAAAGGAGGTGTTCGGTTTGACCGTATTTTTTTCTTAGTGTGTTTCGTTTATAAACCGAAAATATATTTTCCTGTCGTTCACTTTGAAAGTTATTAGCTCGAGAGAGAAAATACTGAATTTTCATGTTCTCAATTTTCACCGAGAAGAGATTTGTCAACAAATATTACGAGTATTAGAAAATAAGCATTTGTATAGTTTTTGCAATTTTTGGCGATATTCTTGAAGGGAATCCTTCATATATAAAATATGACACCTTTAACCAACACGAGTCTTACATATCGAAATGCGCTAGGTTTGATCCAAAATGATACTGAATAATTGTTTCGGTTAGAGAGGTCATATTTTCATAATATTGAAATATGTCAAAACGCTTGTAATGCTCTGAAAGGGTGTAGTTCACCGCCATTCGGCACATGATTCTTCATGTTGATAATTGTAACAGCTGCTTGGTCGAATGGTTACAGTGTCGGACTAAGGATCAAAAGAAAACCAACATTTAGGTTCGAATCCCCAAATCCCCGATTAAATATTCTGACGATCCAGCTTAACAAAAAATTAATTGTTACACATATATAATTTCGTCTTAGAGCATCGGAAAGTTGTAACTATGAATTGAAAAGTTATAAGGTTAAACTTGTCTTATATCAAGGCCTTTATTAAGGAAATGATCCTCAACGCTTAGTGACGCTTGCTTTCCCAAGTGCCTATATGATTTTTCTTATTTATTATTTTTTTTCAGTTACTTCCTTAATTATTGTTCGCTTAACTTTTGGCAGTGAATTTTCAGTTTTCGAGTCGGTTTATATATTAATATAACTGATTATTGTTCGTAAATATCTGGGTCGTTCATGAAAATACTAATGGTAACCGTATGAGAATATGAACCAGAATTTCCCATTAGACTAGCCTCGCCTGTCTGACAAAGAGTTGGGGAATACCTGAGCATTACGTCACAATTTACCGGCCGGCTCGGAGCGAGACAATAGAGCAACAGAGAGCGACTCTGAAGGGAAAGATATCCATCTAAAGCGAACACGTCCTTTAGCATTAGACTTTCTTAGTTTAAACATATTTGATTACCTCAATAATAGCAATAGGATTGGGTCAAGTTCTAATCAACTTACGTGCCCTCTCAGAAATTACATACAAAGATAAATAATCAGACGGCAAAACAGACATTAACTTCGGCATACAGACTATCTTCCACATTTATGTGTAAATATGAACTTTTGTTGAAAATACATATTTTAATAAGAAAAAAAAAACAAAAAAAAACAAGAAAACTATGCTCATACTGGTAAAATCAAATACAGGGAAAGTAAACAGTCCATGACGGGAAATGTCCGAAGGGAAAATGTTAGCCAGGGGAAGTGTGTGCGCGGCGATTCTCCTCTCGGACCTGGTATACCAGGACAAAATGGCAGTCGACCAACAGTTACATGTCTTTTCTAGTCTCTCTCGATGTCTTTGGGGTGATAGTTTTAAATATGTCTTTGCAATAGCCATCATGTGCCCGAAGTGAACTTGGGATATCAGGGAAGGCAGAACGGTACTTATACGCTGTGTATTAATGGTGGGATGGTGATCGGATTGAAGATAAGTGCGGTTGATGATTCAAGACAAATTCCATACAATTTAAGCTACGGCCCTGGCATAATGGGAGACAAGGCTGTTCGACGCGCCGAAAGCAAGGCATATTGTGTTTCATTTTCGATAGATTTTTCGACTTTAAAGCTGTCAATTTTCATATCAATAGTGCTGAATATCACTACAAGGGTTTATCCATCTGTCCACAAATCCATGAAAACAAATCCACATTCGCTCTCAACATGCCACTTAATATGTAAAAATACGTCGAAAACAGAAATGAAATCGTCCAGTTTGACGCCTATTTACATGATACGAGACGATCGGGAGTCTTTTGGTGGATTTTTTTATATGCATATATTTGACGAAATATGGACGCATCATCATGTAGACATCGGGCACGATGAACTAAAACAGTCGACTTTCAGAACGGAAAATGTATGTCGGAAGAAGCACAAATAGGACCAGTCG